>JAUMHE010000046.1:12990033-13004495 GCA_032359235.1 Enteromius mattozi
TACACACACACACACACACACATATATACATAAAGTATATAGGGTCGCTAGAGACTCTGGTGGCACTGTTTGATACACAATGATGATGTGATGTTTCACTAATAATTACCCGATAAAACAAACAAATATCATAAGCAAAAATTGACCTGATTTGAATGGATTTACTACAGCCCTGCTGAAAAAAACAGCTAAAAACAGCCTAAGCTGGTTTTTAGCTGAGAGAACAGCCTGGTCTTAGCTGGTTTAAGCTGGTCAGCAGACTGGTTTTAGAGGGGTTTTGGCCACATTTCCAGCATGCCAGGTTGGTCTTAGCTGGTTTAGGCTGGGAGACCAGCTGAAACGACCAGCTAAAACCAAGACCAGCCAAGGTTGGTTTTAGCCATTTTTTTTCAGCAGGGAGAGCAATTACTGTACGCAGTGAAATATAAATGTCATTGACATTTGATGGTGGATTTAGTGAATAAGCTGCAAGTGAAGAAATAATACATTTTGAAGTCACTGAAAATGATAGTTTTGAGAATATGGCTGAGACAAATATGAGGCTGATGCTGAATGTGACTATGACGACGATAGTAAAATCATCTGCTTAAATTGAAGTCTTCAAAGTAGGCTATTAAAAAGGTAACACGCTTTATTTTATTCTTCCCCTGCTAGCACACGTACATCTAGGAGACTATTTGACATATGCATTTACATCTGCAAGACGTATTATTTAGGGTGTTTGCGGATCTCCGATACGTCTATTGGACGTCTCCTTTCAGATGTCAAATAGACCTCTATTAGATGTCTTTAAGATGTTTATGATTTAGAATGTATCTAAAACTGACATCTGAAGACGTCTGCCAGACGTTTGTGGACAGCAGACGCTTTCCAGATCAAGAGATCTTTGACAGACATTTTGCAGACATACCTGTGCTATCTGGGTCTGTAATTGTTCTAAAAATACCAATAGCGTTTTTAAAGTTGGAGATTCACTCGTGCTGGATATATAGGCTAGGTATGGGTCTCCAAATGATTCCAGTTGTGAGACAGCCGTTTACTTGTCGAAGCATTCGATTCATTAAAAAGGTTTGACTCAAAAATAGTGGCTCAGGCATTGTTAGCAGAACTACAGCCGACAGAAAGCACGACTTTGTTGGCTAAATATTGAAAGACATTTAGGGATATATATATATATTTATTATTTTAATTTTTTTCTGGGATTTTATCAATAAAGATAATCAGATGATGTTTTTCATTTCAAGTGTGTTGTTGGGCTGATATCTTAAGGACTGCCGTGTACAGCTGACTAGTTGGTGATATTCTTCATAGTTCACAGTTTTTACTAAAAGTGGATCATCTATTGAGTCAAATTCTTACTTTACGGACGTAGGCTATTTACACATGTTAATTCAGCTCAGATGGACTGCTTTAACCTGCAGTTAAAAATGCATAAATAATTTTTTGCTATTTTTTGATTCAGATTTGGCTTACATAACCTTCCTTTAAGTAAGTAATGACTGAATATAGCCTAATTTACGAAGTAACCCGGCTAGTGATTTGACAGAGTTACCTCATTGTAGATTAGTTATTCATTGTAGAATCTGTCAACACTCTGCTTCCTAAAATAAGTAAATAAACAACTAAATAAAACAGGCTACAAAACCATTCTCATGCAGTACTGACGTCTTTCTATTCATACGACAGAATCACTTAACGTAAATGCCATAATATTAAACTTTGAGCACTGCAATACAATAAAATGTCAACGACCTATATTTTTGCAGCTAAGAGTGTGCAATTTTGCAAACCGCACACCATGTCTTTCTGCTTCCTTTAGTGTGTGATGAGAGGTGTGAAACGCGCGCGTCACGTGCGCGCGGGTCTACAGAAGTTCCAGAAGCGGGCGTGTTTTCAGAGTACCTCGCAGAAGAGCCGCGTTCACTTCAGCTGCACTGGGTAAGAGACGATTTCATACTCTGTAAGTTATGTATGAACGGAAAATTTAATTTAAGCTTGGTTTAACTCCAAAAATCAATACGTATAAGCAGAACTGAGAATATGAATGGAAAAGAGACAGCCTGTCTGTCCGTGTTGCTGATGTAGCCTAACTGTTGTCGACTGCCTAGAAATTCATTAATAAGACGTACATCTTCTCGTGCGTTCTGCAAACTTATCCAGTTGGCTTTGCTATAACTGTTCGTGTGGCAGTTGCAGGAAACCACAAAACAGAAAAAAACAGTGAAGATGTAAACTTTGCATTTGAGAACCTGCTCTTTAAAAAAAACAACAAGAAGCTAATCTTTTAAAGACAACAACATGTGTGGGATGTGTTTTCGGTTATAAGAAAACATGTTTTCACATCAGTGTGTCTTACAATGCCCACACAAGTGTGGCGAAAGCTGTGGATCACGAGCTTTTGTTGCAGTTGGAAGCATAAGCCTGGATTTTTTACTTTATAGAAGGATTTAGAGCTTGTTTATCCAGTATTTGAGCACTTTTCTTTTGCCTTAATTGGTCTATTTTGGGTCAGTTAATACCTTCTGAACTGTACTGGCTTTACCAAAAAGTAATAAATGCAGCCCTTTTATAGGTTTCAAATGATAGTAATATCTCAAATGTTGCTGTTTCGAAGCTTTGGGTTACAGTATGTTTAAAGTATATGAAGTATTGTGGGCCGTTTGCAACAAGTTGATAAGAAATGTTGAGATATTGGTATTTTGGCAAATCTGAGCTCAGACGTACTGTGGTCTTTTGAACAGTGGAAAGGTCTCGCATGCACATCTCACTTAAACATAAGAGATACAACTGAGATATATAAGAGATTTATATTTTGTTGTGGATTAATGGATATATCATTCAAACTTTTGCTTCTTTGAATCTATTTTTATTGTTTACTAATGTTACTTACTGATGTTGACATTATGCATCATATCAAAACATCCCCTCTGACCTCTTTCTGAGAATAATTTGACAAATACTGCTTGTAAATCACACTGTTATTAACAAAGAATCTGTTTTTCTGAAGAATTATGGTTTATTTAACATAAAGGTGCTTTATAAAGGATTTTTCAGTGTCTGAATTCAGTTTGCAGACACATTTATACGCAAGTGATCCACCATCCATATATATACACACACACACACTGATCCACAAAAAAAAAAAAAAGCAAACACCAAGAAAAATATGAGTATACTACCTTCTGTGGTATGATGTGTATAAATTGAGGAACTGCAAATGTCGAGCACTGGAACATCTTACTCACATCAGAGTGTAATTTCCAACCACATTTTAACCAAGAGCACAAACCATGTCAGTGTTATGTGATTTAAGCAAAAATTAATTACTGCACTTGTTTCTAAGACATTTTTAACCAGTACATTTATGTATTTTCATATATTCCAATTTATAATATACTCTGTTGTATAGTGTGCCGAAGCTGAAAAGGCTAGTTAATTATCAAACTGCAAAGTTTGTCATGATAGTTATTTTTATTGACATTAATCAAAGATTTATAAAAACAAAAATGTGGCTGAAAGTTGTACCGCTCAGTGGTTATGTGTTGACTTCTTTACAAAAGGATAAAATGGTACTAAACCTCAAACACAGATGCAGTGATGGTTTGTGGAGTGTCCAATATTATTTCAGCAGCCTCGTGGCAGAAAACCTTGGGTTAAAAATACTACGATGAACAAGTGTGTGCAAGAATACCTCAATTTCTCAATACCAGCAAAAAAACTGAATAAAAAGTAGTTGTAAGCGTAATGGTTTCGAATAAAAAGGGGGTTAAAAGGCAATGGAACAATGACAAGGTGTGAGATGCTATCTAGATGTAGATCTGATTTTAGCACATTCGCTGTAGACACCATACAATACATAGTGCCAAAACCATGATTGTAATAATATAAAAAAAGAACTTCCTCTTCTGTTTGTTTATTTAAAAAAAAGACAACAACATGTTTTTGCTTTCACCTCTCAAATGCACAACATCGTCAGTAGTCCCGGTTATATATATAACTTGTTTAATTTAGGTCTACATTATTATTATTATTTATTTGATGAAAAAAACACTATAAAAAACATTTGATTGAAATGTTATTACAATAAAAAAAATACAGGAATTAAATTAAAGTAATTAGTCATTTATACCTGTGATGGCAAAGCTGAATTTTCAGCATTATTTTTTCGGTCTTCAGTGTCACATGATCTTTCAGAAATAATTATAATATGTTGATTTGGCAATCAAGAACTGTTTCTCATTTGTATCATCTTTTGAGACACTTTTGATAAATTTTCTGTGAATAAAAATTTAATTGAAATGATATATATATATATATATATATATATATGTGTGTGTGTGTGTGTGTGTGTGTGGTTTCAGTGCAAAAGCGGTTTCATTTTATGCAACATTAAAACCTAAAGGGTCTAAAAACAAGCAGAAAGGGACGTGAAAAGTAGAGATATCTCAGAAAGACAGTTTAGATGACAGTATCTCAAACAACACAATTTCTTTTGTACAGGAGAAGCATTATCACAAAAAAAAACACTTTATATTTATGTTTTTAGGCACTTACTTGCCTACTGACTTTCATTCTATGTGGATTAATGTAAAAACAGTTTTGTTTTTACAAACTGAGAGTAGAGAATGGTTTTCTGATGTAACTGAGACAAAGACTCAAGTATTGAACATGGAATATTCCCTTAACAAGCCTCATGAGTCTAACCTCCCGAGTGGCTTGCGAAAGGTCAAATGTATTTGTAGTTTAGTCCAGTACAGTGTGTGAGAGTTCAATGGAGGCATTTGTGGTTTGATCCCACACTTCTTCCACCCCTGCAGCCTTCACATGCTGGGATAGTTCAACTGCGTTGACTCTGGAGTCAGTATTGACCCCACACTCTGTTTGATGAAATATCACATTATAGAGTTCTGACATTAAGGTGTCTGTGTCCAGCTGTGTTCTTTCTATCCGTCTGCTGTTGTTTGTTTTTTCTCTCTATCCTGGTAGCAGAGGCAGGTAAGAGCGGCAACTCGCTATCTACTCTACAGTCCTTCAATGATGCAGGAAGTGCGGTTTGAGCTGTCAAGTCAAACGACAGGAAATACTTGGCAGTAACACATTTACAGAGCAAAAAAAGAGTTTATGCGCCAGAGTTTTCAGAAACTTGAGCTAAGGAAAAAAAAAAGTATGTTATAAATATTGTTAGACTGAAATTGCGCACATAACCTGTTTTTGCATTTTATACACACTCAATTTTTTTCCCACTCGCTGATGGGAGGAAAAAAAATCTGCGGGTGATTTACTAACAATAAGCACATTTAAGAACAGGCACAGTCAGATTATTTCCATAATGATCAGCACAATCTAACAAGAGCAAATACCAGTAATTTGACAAGTGCAAAAGTTATCAAAATTGCATTGTGCGTTTCATTTTAAAGCTCTCCTCCCATAAATTTTGTGTCTGAAAGGGAACCTCCCACAAATGCATATTTAATAATGTCAGGTGCCAAAATAACTGTATCCTCGCCTTTTCAGTGCTAATTTGTCGCTGCGCGTCTTTAGTAAATCCTGACGGTACTATTTTAACGCAAAAAGATGGTTTGCACTAATAGTAAATCTAGCCCCAAGTATGTTATTTTCATCTTATCATCTAAAATCATTTGTTAATCGCTTACAATTCTTACAAAAATAGAATCCAAATTTTTGCAAGAAAATGTGGTACTAACCTACCGCCAAAAATACTGTTAAAAGGTATTAAAGGGGTCATCATGCACTTTTACAAGCTGTTTGAACTGAAATGTGTGTTTGGAGTGTGTGTGTACACAACCACCCTACAATAATAAAGATCCACCCAGTAGTTTTCTTTTAATTTAATAAAATAAGTTGCCCCTTCTGAAATCAAGCCATTCTTAAATGCCTGTCGGTGTGGCGTCACACCGACAGAGGCCACTCCCACAATAGTTGATTGACAGCAGCGTGTCACACAGACTGAACTGGTGTCTCAGACCCGCCCCGAGTGAGCCGTCACCAGTCCGAGATGCCGAGACAAGCAAGACTCCTAAGCGATTGAGGTGTTTTGTTGTGGAATGCATTAATGAGGATAGCAGTAGTCATTTACCCCCGACATCTGAGTGACTGAAGACGCAGAGGGTTAACGTTACGTTTGGTTCTGAAGGGAAACGCGCCCTTGATCAACAGAAATGCGTTTATGTTCGCGCAAATCATTCATGAGCCTGCCTCTCCTACAGAAGCAGTCAGTATAATGTCTTTTAATGAATCTTTGCAAAACACCCTTCCTAATAATGTGCTAATTAGCAAGTTTCACTATGAATACTGCTAAAAAAAGATCCTCCGAGAGCGCCTCGGAAAAGAGGGGCGGGGTCAGCAGAGCTCGTGAAGATTTAAAGGGGAAGTACACAGAACAGAGTGATTTCAAAAGAGCTGTTTTTGACAGGGTAAGATGAGCGTTTTTTACACTATCTTTGAGAAATTTTAAAACAAACCATATTACAAACTTTCCATTAAGACCCTAAAGAATCGTATTAGCTTGTGGAAAATTGGCTTTGTATGACCCCTTTAAAAAATATTCTGGCTAAGCTAAAAGATTTATTTATTTTTTTTTTACATTTTCTCGTTCTTCCATTATATGATACAGGGGCAGAAAATTTGAGACTCCTTAGCAACCATCTAGTAAGGTCCAAGTCAAGAAATTTTGTGTTTCCTTTTTTTTTAAAAAAAAAAAGTAAAAATCTGTGAGACACTTACAATGGAAGTAAATAGGGCCAACCCAGAAACATTAAAATGCTCACTTTTTTAATAGTACAGATTTTAGTATGGTAAAATCGCTTACTAATCTATTTTGTATAAAGTTCCATTTCACGACAACGTAACGCTAAAAACCGAAAATGATAATGACTTTATATCTACACAACATCTTACTGCTATACAACTTCACAACTGTAACTAATGTTACGTTTTAACTGGAGTGCTTTAGTAAAATTTTTACATTTTTGTTTTTGAAAGCTTCCAAAATTGGCCTTATTCACTAGAATTTTCTTTTTTTAAATGAATTAGTGCTGTCAAACGATTAATCGCATCCAAAAAACAACTTTTTTATTATGTATATATAAATACAAACACATACAGTATGTATTTTGAAAATATTTACATGTATATATTTTTATTCATATAATTTATATTATATATTAACATTTAAACACATATTATGCGAACAAAAACTTTTATTTTGGTAAGCGATTAATCGCGATTAATCGTTTGTAGGGCTGTGCAATATAATCGCACAATATATTCATGCTCTTCTCGTCAGTAAAGCCGTTTCTTTGATTAGCGGTAAATCTCCATCACCTGTTTTGAAGTGGAGCGGCAGTTAAAGCACAGAGCCATAGATCACCGACAAGCTAAGCAATACCACATTCAGTTTCGCAAATGAATCACCTGCAAAACTGAACGCGATATATTTCCCAGCCTTAATCGTTTGACAGCACTATACGAATCTAAATTATTTAATATGTGGTAATTAACTTCATGCCACAAATGCTGTTTTTTGAGCTTAACCAGAATATTTTGTTCGTGATTTTAACAGTATTTCTTAGTTGAGGCATGTGGTGGGTAGTTAGTGCCACTCACACTTTCTTTCGAGAAGAAAAAAAAAAAAAAAAAAGTACAAATCTAGTGGAATATCGTGGACTATAACACACTCATCAAGACTGAGCAAAATATGTGACCATGACGTGTGTCAGTACTGTATGTTTGGCTGTGACTCAGCAGGGAAGTGAATCCTGGCAGGCTGTTGGGATAGGAGTTTTGTGTCACATCTATTAATAGTTCTTTCTATCTGGTTCCCTCTCTTCACCAGTTACCTTACAGCTTTCAACTGGTAAGTACTCTCTAAGTGTTTCCTGTGGTTCTGTGGTCCAAGTGTTTCACAAGTCAGTGTGTTTTCTTTTTAGTTTATGACATGCTAAGTCTTATTGGTTGGTGTAAGTTGGTGTCATGTTCATTTATGGCATGTGTGGTATGGAAAGAAGTTAAAGCATGACTTCAGCTGCGTTTCCATTTGACAGAAAGCATATCAGAATGATCCTTACAACTGGGTTGCCTTTCGTCATTTGGGCTTTAGTTAATGGTTTAAGGAGATTTAACTGAACAAAATCATCATTATGTGACTTACTGAATTATGTGTTATTATAATTTTATTAATTAAACTAAAACTAAATCAAAATAAACTGCACATAATTTTGTTTTCTGGTAAAACTGCTAATATACTGCATATAATATACTAATTATACATACTAATAAATGTATTACTGTAACTTTTAATTCATTTACTATTGTTTCTTTTCTTTATTGTTAAACTTTATTCTGTTTTTGTAGACCGTTTCCTCTGAACATCATTTCTTCTAAAACAGTGGCTATAAAAGAGCTGGATCTGATGGACTAAGGACAAATTTAAACACTTCAATTGAAAAAAAAAAAAAAAAAAAAAAATACATATATATACTACTTTGGATACCACGGGGCTAAGGACACTACCTTGTCTCTCTACTGAGCTGCTTGAGATTCAAAACCAACACATTGGACATCACAAATATGAAAATAAACGTCAAATAGGAGTGCATCACTGTACAGAAGATCCTTACAGTGGAATTATCCACCATACTTTTAAGGGAATCTGTATATCTGAAGCTATTGCTGTTGGATCTGGGAGTTTACAGTCATGTCTCCATTCCTGAGGATTGGTTTTTCGAGTTTCGAGATGGACCCTGGACTTGCCTACCATGAAGAAGTACTCAATCCATACTGTGCTGTCTACATGAAAGAGGCTGTGGAGACTGGTAAGAAATACGTTTGCCTCATATATGCATTTAAAATAAAAGCATGAATAGCATAGACGGACAACACAGGGTTTTTTTTTTTCTTCTTTTGTTTAGATATGGGCATTTTTATTCATCGCTTTATATCATCACTTATGAAGGTTACAATAAAATGATCTTGGAAACTTTTTACCATGAATTCGGTACTTTCTTTTGCCATATTTTTTAATTTTCAAAATAGATTTTAATTAGTGCTGTTTTTGTTACCATAATGTGTGTGTGTGTGCTGTGTACATTTGTTATGAATATATAAATACACACATATGCAGGTATATATGTAATATATATGTATGGTATATTTTCTAAATGTGATGTATGTGTATATTTAAATATTCATAATAATTCTACATAATACACACACACACACAGACAGTATGGTTACATATTATGTAAACAAAAACGTGATTAATCATTTGACAGCACTAATTTTAATATTTTTATATTTTATCTTTTAGTTTCATCTATATTTTTTCTATAGTTTTACCCTTGTCCCACTTTTCATTTTAAAAGATAAAAATCAATGCCTAAAATATGAAATCTGTTGCTAAAAATATGAATAATTACTTTAATAAATACATTTTAACTTAAAATGGTCATTTAAATTAATAGAATTAACTCGCTTGCCATTATTACAACAACCCACAATTTTGCCCCTATTTTATTTTCCAAGTTACTGTACTTAGTTATGATGTGGACAACCGTGTTAGTGAGGAGTTTGATAATTAAATATGAATCGTGATGTGCAAAGCGGGAAAAAAAAGTAAATGTGATTTTAAAAATAAAATACAATGTAATTTTGGCAAATTATGCAAACAAACAAAAAACAACAACTAAAAAAATACTGTTTACCAGTAGATATTGTACATTAAAATATATAATGCATAAGAAGTAAATTAAAAAAGTAAAATATGCATTAAACATTAATACATATTTAATATAATATTTAATAAAGTTTGTTTACTAAAAGTTCAAAAAGATAAAATTGCCCACAAGATCAGCCTACTCAGCAGGTTTCAGCAGGTGAAAGTGTGTCTGGTCAAAATTACTTACTATTATTTGATGTTTTGTGTGTTAGTGTAAATTCTTGCCTTAAGGGAAGTGTGTGTCATAGTGTCATTATCAATAAAAAGAAGATATCTGTTTCTTTCCTATCGAACACACTCTTCAGACTGTGATTCATAAAGCAACCCTATATGTCTGTCACACACACACACTTAATTTCAAATAGGCTGCTTAGTCATTAGAATATTCAGCACCAGTTTAACACACAGATGCAGAATATGGAACCAAAACTGATTTCAATGTGTAATAGCATTTGATGACAAAATATGCAAAAATGTAAAAGGTTTTGCAAATGCAGTTGTAATGTTTTATACGCATTACTGTAGGAACTGTATATTCAAAACTCTACAAGTCCTGCTGAAATGGTTTGCACAAAATTTAAATCTTCATATTGTTCCAAACCCAAATAACCATCTTTATATTATATATATATATATATATATATATATTGAATGAAGAATAGAAGATGGGATTAAAACTATCATACATTTTCATAGGATTGTTCTTCTGAATCCACAGCAACTGGATAATCAATTGAGTGAATTAAAGGAATAGTTCACCCAAAAAAGAAAATACCGTCATCATTTACTGACCCTCAAGTAGTTCCAAACCTGTATGAATTTTTTTGTTCTCCCAAACACACGAAGAAAAAAGTTTGTAACCAGGCTGTTTTGGGTCACTATTGACTCCTGTGGTATTTTCTTCGTACTATGGAAGTCAATGGTGACCAAAACAGCCTGGTTACAAACTTTTTTCAAAATATCTTCCTGTGTTTGGCAGAACAAAGAAATTCATACAGGTTTGGAATTACTTGAGAAACGATGACAGAATTTCCATTTTTGGGTGAACTATTCCTTTAACCGCACTATTAATGAGCAGCAAATTATGCATTTATTCAGGGAAAAGTTGTAGATAATAGCTAACAAGTGTTACCTATTCTAAAATGTTACCCAAAGTAACTATTTCTGCACAAGTGCATTTAAAGATAACTTTTGTGCACCATATATTTACTTGAACGGATGTCCATAGCTGGTAAAACGTGGGTGTAAATCAGATCAGATTAAATGATAAGCAGTTATACACACATGCATATTACTCATATTATGGCCACTGAGCAGTACTGAAGAGACGAGGCTTTCCCAGCAACCCCTTTGGTTTTATTCTCTAGAAGCAACCACAACCACACATACCTGTCAAAATAGTGTCAAGTCAGCCTCAAACGCTTTTGAATCATCTTCACTATCAAGTACAAGTCAGATAAACTGAGGGTCAAGTATTTCATGAGTTTAATGTCATATTCTACTCTACATGAAAGTGTTCGCAACCTGTTTTGACAACATAATATTTCGAGAATAAAGTCAAACTATTACAAGAATAAAGTCAAAATGTTTCAAGAATTTAAATCTTTGAAATTAAAAGTTATAATATTTAGTATAGTGCACTTGCAAATAACCCAGATTGAGAGAAGGCCACCGGAATTTAGGCATATTTGAATATTGTTGCGTCAGAGCGGCCGCTTCATCTTACTGGGATGAGATCTAAGAAACCACTTAATATCAAGAATATGATATTTATTAAAAGACTGAACAGGAACAACTTTTTATCTTAACATCAGCTCACAGACTCTCAGTCTACATTCCTTTGGGGGGGTGCTGTAGCTCTCCTATTTAACCCTTTTTAATACACTACAAAGGCATTTATGTGGGATTATTAGCAGAAAAGATATCATGTATAATATTCTTCCATTGGATTCGTTATAGTGCGCCACCCAATAGCAATAAGATTTGTCCCTTTAGTACTTTTAAAACAAAGTCTCAGCTTTCGGTTTTATAGCGAAACACAAATTGTGTCTTACAATAATGTGTTGTTCAAGCTCTTTACTGATCAGATCGCTGTATTTTTGTGAGTCAGTTCATTAAAGTATACTGTTGTGTTTGTGAAAATTCCACCAACTAGTTCTGCAGAACGTCTGTGGTGTCCAAACGTTCATTCTTCACATGTAGCCTATTAATAAAACGTTCTAAAGGTTGACGTGGACTCAATCTTTAGTTATCTTTGTATCTTTGGCTCGTTAACATAAGTGATATTGTATTGTTTTCTGAGTTAGGCTAATAGGTTAACATTAAATGACTATTCACAAGCTGTTTTATTCATGGTAGCCTATAATACAGTAAATTATTGGGTATAAGATTTAACGTTTTATATTCATTATTTGCAGCATGCCAGACACCCAGCAAATGCAGTAATGTTCTGCTTTGTTGCTTTTGATATAAAACAGCTCAGCTTTCAAATTAATGTGTAGCAAGATAAAAGTGAAGGAACATCAGAAGGCATGGGAAAACAGGCTATAGACTAATTTATTATGAAGTCTCATTGTAATCGGGACAATTATTGATTTACACTGCCGCTTAAACTAAAGCGATTTTAGCTATATGTCAGCCTATGATATATATGTCCTGTTATAATATGCATATTGTTTGTATTTCGCTATAAAACTGGCAGATTTTGAAAGCTGAGACTTTAGACTTTCCTAATCTAGGCAGACTTTATTCTTGTAATATTTCGACTTTAATCTCGTAGTTTTAGATTTTTATCTTATTTTTTGGTGGCACTAAAACGCCGTCTTAAATGTCCCATTTTTAATGTCAAATTCTTAAAATGAAAGTGTTCTCAGTCTGTTTTAACAAGTGAAACAAAACATTTATTTTAGTGCTGTCAAACAATTAATAGCATGCAAAATACAAAGTTTTTGCTTGCATAATATGTGTGTTGTGTGTATATTTATTATGTTTATATAAATACACACGCATACAGTATATTTTGAACATATTTACATGTCTATATTTATATAATGTCTATTAAAAATAAATCTATTTAATATATACATTTTATAAATTTTTCTGAAATATATACATGCATGTAAATTTTTATATATGTGTGTGTGTATTAATCATGATTAATCATTTGACAGCACAAATTTATTTAAATAACTTGGAGGGGAGGGGCTAAAAAAATAAGAGGACTTAATGATGTCAGCAAAAAGAAAAGTAATTTTAAGAGTTATTTATTTTGATGAAATATTAGGAAAACAAATGTGTTTTTCAAAAGGTGCATTGATGCTTCGTGCGCTTCATGCATTAAGAAATAAAACAGACCTGATTTTAAATGTCACGTTGACTTTAACTAAGGAAAAAATGTCGACATTCTACCAAAATTGCATGGTTTCATTTGCATGGCTCTATATTTGTTTTCCCGCAGGAAAGGCCGTCAGATTATTATCAAACAGAAGGAGCATTGTGCCATTTCACTAGTATTAGTTTCAGATCAAGTTAGAATGCTGCTACACAAATGAAGTGATTTACGTGGGCTGATGCTTTTAAAGCCTAGTCCAGTCAAACTGTCAGCGGTGAGGAACTGATTTGGAGGTATTTGTATTATGTTTGTGTGTGTATCTACAGAAAAGGGTCAGGTGTACAAACAGAAGCGGCCCACCATGTATCCCCCCTGGAGCAGCACGTTTGATGCTCACGTCCACAAAGGACGAGTAATGCATGTGGTGGTCAAGGACAAGACAGCTGAGCTAAAGACGGAGGCTACTGTTCAACTCGACAGCCTCGCTTCACGCTGTAAGAAAGAGAACGGCAAACTGGAGATCTGGGTGAGAAAGATAAATTGTAACAAATGTGTTACCAATGCTGATACACAGTCTTTTGACCACTGAGTTAGCTTGAGCTGGGTTTTTGGCGTCATTAAATAGAAATAAATCATTTTTGGGGGTGAATTAGAACACTAAACTAAATAAATAAAAAAATAAAAAATAGTGCTGGGCAATGATTAAATCGCATACAAAGGTTTTTGTTCACAAAATGTGTGTGTTTACTGTGTATATTATGTATAAATAAAGAGAGTATATACTTTGAAAACATTTACATGCATATATTTTTATTGATATAATATTATAAACATATTTAATTTATAATTATATTTTCTGAAACACATCCATGAGTGCATATTTTTATAAATATACACAGTACACACATATATTTTGTAAACAAAAACTGATTTTGGATGCGCTTAATTGCTGCATAGCGCTAAAATATGTAGTTTTTTTTGTATCTGGGCATTTTTATCATTGCTTTATATCATCACTTTTTGTTATGAAGGTCACATTCAAATTGTCTTGGAAACATTTTACCATGAATTCATTATTTCTTTATTGCCATGTTTTCAAATCTCAGAAGATTTTAATTAGTGCTGAGAGTCAATTAATCTATTGTTTTTTTACATAATATATCCGTGTACTGTGTACATTTATTATGAATATATATATATATATATATATATATATATATAGAAATACACACAAATGCATGTGTATATTTAAGACGTTTATTAAGTATATTAAATATCTTTCTATAATATGACAAATTATATTAATATAAATATTTTCAAAATATATACTGTATGTGTGTGTCATTATATATCAGGGTTCCTCAAATCTTACCCTGGAGGTCCGATGCACTGCAG
>JAUMHE010000046.1:13006005-13051370 GCA_032359235.1 Enteromius mattozi
GGTAGGTGAGTTTTATCAGGGTTGGAGCTAAACTCTGCAGTGCATCGGACCTCCAGGGTAAGATTTGAGGAACCCTGTTATATATAGTAATGGATGTTATAAATCTTTCAAATATATTTTCAATTATTAAATAAGTTTTATTTTTGTATAATAAAGGTGGAACTGAAGCCACAGGGTCGCTTATTGATGGAAGCGCGGTATTTTTTGGAGAGGAGTGGTGAGTATTTCTCTAATCCAGATCCACACACAGTCTCTCACTAATCAATGTTAGCATTATTACTTATATTATTATGTAATCATGTTTTTAATGAGAGGATGGAGCTTGGTGGAGTTTTCAAACTGGGATCAGGGGACATAAATAAAGTTTGGGGTTTTTATGTGGGTTTGTTCTTAGATGCTACGGGTCACGGTGAAGGAAATGGAGAAACCGAACGGGAAAAAGAAGGGGTGTTTGCCCTTCATCACAGACGAGGAGCCATCAAACAGGCCAAAGTTCATGTGGTCAAATGTCACGAGTTTACCGCCACCTTTTTCCCTCAACCGACTTTCTGTTCAGTCTGCAAGGAGTTTGTCTGGTATTATGCATATGTCTCAAATATTCACATATTAAAACAAAGATATTGTAAAGAACCTTCATAAAATAATGCAGAGTGGAATTTTATAGATGAATCTATTTATCCATTGTGATTAGAAAATATGTCAAAAATATTAATTAATGCAATATAATTCTTAATATTATTTGCCTTGTTTATATCGACAGAGCAAGCTGTAACATTTTGATAAAAGACTATGAAAACAAAAAAAGGCTTGTTTCTGTTGTGTTGTGCACTACGAGGCCACCTTATGAAAAAAAAAAATATATATATAATTTTTATATATAAATAATTGTATATGTACATGCAAGACAATGTGTACCATATATTAGATTATACATTACATTCATATTTTCTTTATCGTTTTTCTTTTCCTGTTTCAGGGGTCTAAATAAACAGGGATATCAGTGTCGACGTAAGTCATTTTTTCACATCCTCATTAACGTTGCAGTTCCTATACAAGTTTCCATTGAGTCCGTGTCAGGACTCCTCCTACACACTTCTCTCTTCTTTTTCCAGAATGCAATGCCGCCATCCATAAAAAGTGTATAGACAAAGTCATCGCCAAATGCACAGGCTCAGCGGTAAACAGTAAAGAAACCATGGTAAATTTATTTTTCACCACCCTTTAATTGAAATCGCATCAATCACACAAAGTGTTGTTCTCACAAAAGTGTTTTGGTGCCCTGAATTTGCAGTAAGTCAGAGACCTCTAGACATTTTGTGCAACTTTAGGCTAATTATAGATTCAGCAAAGCTTTAGTAATTGCAGATGAACTCATAATTATAAATATTTAAGAAAATGAATCATCTTTTTGTCGCAGGCTCCTTTCCTCTTTCAGTAATTGCTAGAAACCACAAAATAGTCTTTCCACATTTTGCTGAGTCACACCGAAAATCACGAATGACGTTTTTGACATTTTCCTTGTTGTGTCATTGTGTGTGTATGTTTTCCAGACTAAATCTGTGTTTGTGTGTGTTCCAGATCCATAAGGAACGTTTTAAGATTGACATGCCTCACAGGTTTAAAGTAAATAACTACATGAGTCCTACGTTCTGTGAGCACTGTGGAACCTTGTTGTGGGGTCTTGCTCGGCAGGGCCTTAAATGTGAAGGTGATTCATTACACAACCACATGCCAACTATGAATGTCTAAGGGTCATTCTGTGAAAGGATCATTATGCGTTTCATCCATTTTAAAAAGGTGGTTTTTGACGTAAATGTCAATAGTATTCTATGTAAAAATGATTAACTAAAAATAAGATAGCACAACACAAACATAAATGGAGACATGTACATGTTAGAACATAACTGTTTTAAGGACTCTGTTTGTTCCAATTTATTTTTTTAATCTGAAATTAAGCAATAAAATGCAAGAAGTGATAAAAATTAGTTCACTTACAGAAATAATGATGATGTTACAGGCCTGATGTCAATTAACTTAATTAGTTGCTAGATATTCTCCCAACGGAATCTGAATCTGCTCATGTGATTTAAAATTCTTTTTTTTTCAAATGTAAAAAAAAAAAAAAAAAGTAAGAACATTTCTGAAATTCGGGTTGTAATAATAATAATAATAATAATAATAATAAAAGAGAATAAAGGAAAAACATTACATAAAAAATAATGTTACTAAGTTTTATATGATTTTTAATAGATATTTAAATGTGTTTTAAACATACAGGCCCAGTTTTCACAGACAGGGCTTAGACTAAGCCAAGATTAGGCCATAGTTCAATTATGGCATTTAAGTAATTTTAATAAACATGCTTAGACAAAAACATTACTAGGGCGCATCTTAAGACAAAACAAAGGCTCTGATATCATTTTAAGATCTGTCAGTGCAAGTTTATTTCAGTTGAAACAGCTAAGACTTACATATTAGTCTAGGACTAGGCTTAAACCCTAATTCACACCAAGCACAAATCCATCCTGCTATCACAACCTTGAGAATTTAAAGCAGCAGACAAGCTTGAGCTTAGAATAAGCACACAATATCGTTCACTGGTGTGGACGCAAGTATAGTTATAGTTAGGGTTAGTTATCTATATAGTTATCGTGCTTGGCGTGAACGGGACTTAAGACTTGTCTTTGAAACCGGGGGATACTGTATAAGGAATTTTAATCGAGGATGCAAATGTCACCGTTTTGCAGAATGACTCCTAAAAACAATTATTTTAGTTTGATTTTTTTCCCCCCATAATGTTAGACATACATTTAAAATTTAATGTTTTGAATATTTTCTTTTACTGCAGAGTGTGGGATGAACGTTCACCATAAATGTCAGAGGAAAGTAGCAAACCTTTGTGGCGTCAACCAGAAACTAATGGCAGAGGCCCTGGCTATGATTGAGAGCACTCAACAGGTTGGAAGACACACATATTATGAACCACAAATGCTACGCAGTGTGACACAAGCATGTAACACATCACACCATTTGCTGTAGCCTGGCAAATTTTACTGGATGAAATCCAGTCATTTTGATAGGAATCCACATATTGCCTAATATTTCTTTAGGCAGTTTTTACAAAGGGTTCAAGTTGTCTTTCGCCAAAATGTGGCCGAACATTTATTTGTCCTTTATACCTGCACTTTGAGAAGAATCTTGATGAGTTAAACTCTACATGTTAAAAATGAGCTACCTAACAGCACTTTGGTTAAACTGCACAAATATTTGTGCAGTAACTCTGTCGCCCCCTTGAGTACTGGAGTTGGTTTCAAGCTTCATGGGCAGCAGTTTTATTTAAGGGATAGTTTACCCCAAAAAAATGAAATACTGTCATCATGTTGTTCCAAACCCATATGACTTTCTTTTGCTAAATACAGAAGAAGATATTTTGAAGAATGTAGATAACCAAACCAAGTTTCAGGTCCCAGTTCACTTCCATAATATTTTTTCTAGTCAGTGGGAACCATTATTTGTTGTTTGGTTACCCACATTCTTTAAAATATCTTTTCTGTTCAACAGAAGAAAGAAACTCCTGTAGATTTGGAACAACTTGAGGGAAAAAACAAAAACTGAATTTTCATTATTTGTTAAATTATTTCTTTAACAAGCCACTTACAGTACAATAACAGTGCAACAGACTCAAGTCACGCACAATTGATTCCACTGGAGTTTGTTGTTAGCATGTTGCTAAGCTAACTATGGTATGTTCTAATAAACATACAAAATAAATACCACGCAAATATTGGGTAACATATGGACCATTTTAAGTATAACAACTTTTGGCCTATATTTTGAAGTATCTGTTGACACTCGTCCACCATGTTGAACATTTTTGCAAAAATGTCAGTTATGTACAACATGCTAGAAATGCTTGAGTATGTATGTATAACATAGTACACATGACATGCACTGTATGACCTATTATCATGTGATGCAGGTTATTTAATCTGATCTAATGTGTGCTTTTCTTTCCATAGCAAGCTCGCAGCTCTCGGGATACTGAGATTGCTGGTCGAGAGGGTCCAGTGGGTATAAGTCAAGCAGGGGTCACTAGAGAGCCTTCAGGCCACTTACCAATATCACCCCTCACGCCTGCACCACCTCTACCACGCAAAGGTAAATATACCATATGCAAAAACATCATATTCACAATTCTGAACAGATTTCAGTGTCGAACTTGCTACTAACTTAAGGTTCAATTAATTAGATCAAATTACTTTAGCCTTCTAGAGTAATTTAATTAAATGAATCTTCAGTTAGTAGCAAGAGATGGCAAATCTGTCTCAGTCAGCTACAGAGATCAGTATTAAGTACGCTGCATTGGAAGTTGGCCATTTAAGTTTAAACATTATCAAAATTCTCTCAGTTTACAGAAACATGCCCACTCTAGAAATGACCAGAAATGTGCTTTTAAGGAACTAGGTAGGGGTCGAAAGGAAGTAGACACTGAACTGGCTTCAAAGCTAAAATAACAGTGGATTTCACTGATATTAGCATGTTGCTAAGCTAACAATGTCATAAGCACAAATATTACATAGCTGCCAAAAACAATGGGCAAAACATTCCATTTTAATGAAATGGAACTATTACATCCTCTGCCATAACTGAGCATTCTGGAATTGAAATATGCAAGATACATCCTTAATGATTTTTGAAGCATAATTTACAATTTATTATCTACTATTTTGACTACGGATCTGATGCATACAATGCCTATACTTTTGCAATGCCAAGAAGCTTACTAGGTTTTGGACTGATCGTTTGATTTCATAGGTTAATGCTGTCCTATTTACGTCAAAATGTTCTTGATTCCTCCATACAGAGCATCAAGGTATTTCATGGGACAGTCCGGCTGAGGGTCGCAGACCAAGCCTTGAACAGCCTGAACCCCTGTACGCCAGCCCACGCAAAGAGCACCACAAATTCAACCTAGATAATTTTACTCTGCATAAGATGCTGGGCAAGGGAAGCTTTGGAAAGGTAATAGTGTATTCGACTCACAGTAATGAATTTTGAAACAAGTGGCCTATAAACAAGAAATCCTTTGATTCCATGGGTGAAACAGCTATAAATAAATCATCAATTAATAACCTTAGAATACTACTGTGAGGATGCGAAAACAGGAAATGAAACAGTCTTGGCAAAACTTTGCAGGATTGAAAAACTAAACATGGTAATGGTTTGCAATATGTGCTGAGCGCACCTGGCCAATTTGGATATGCGCTGGGATGTTTTTAATAATTTAAACAACTAGCTTTGGTAACATTCACGGACAGCTGTTATATTTTTGGAATTATTATATTATGGAGAGCAAGACAATGGCCTATTAAACTACATCATTCTGGATGCACACTCATGTAATTCTCTACAATTAGTGTGTGCGTATTTGTTGTAGGTATTCCTAGCTGAGCTGAAAGGCACAGGGCAGTTCTTTGCAGTAAAGGCCCTAAAGAAAGATGTAGTTCTGATGGACGATGATGTTGAATGCACTATGGTGGAGAGGAGAGTGCTGTCTCTGGCCTGGGAACACCCCTTCCTCACACATCTCTACTGCACCTTCCAGACCAAGGTAATACACTCTGACACACTTATTGATGGGCAGTATAACACAGCCTATAGGAAAACGTCAATCAGTAGAGATTTTGCTATATATCTGATATGTAACTTCTTTAGTTTTCTGGTTTTTAAAAAAAGGTCTGCAATAAGTAAGAGTCATTAAAGGGATAGTTCACCCAAAAATAAACATTGTTTACATTAATTGCTCACCCTCATGTCGTTCTAAACCCATAAGACCTCCATTCAACTTTTAAACATGAATTTGAATGAATGGATATTTTTAATGGAATCTGAGAGCTCTCTGACCCTCTATAGACAGCAAGGATACGATCAACGCACAGAAATGTACTATAGCAAGGACATCGTAAAATAGTCAATGTGACTTAAGGGGTTCATCCCTAATTTTATGAAGATACAAGAATACTTTTTGTATGCAAACAAAACAAAAAAAATGTATTCAAGAATTCTTCTCCTCCAGTTTCCATCTTCCTGAGTTACCCCAGAACATAATTAAAGCCAATTACGCTGATTACCTTTAAAGGGTCAGTTCACCCAAAAATTAAAATTACTCGTTCCAAACCCATAGGACCCATAGGATCTTCAGAACACAAATTAAGATATTTTTGATGGAATCAGAGAGCTATCTGATCCTCCATAGATAGCAATACAATTGAAATGATCCCGAATCCAGAAATGTTGTAAAAACATCAGTAGTCATGTGACATCAGTGGCTCAGCTTCAGTTTTGCCACACTAGGAGAGTCACACGGACTGTTTTACCCATGTTTTTAGTACGTTTCTGGATCTGGGATCATTTCAGTTGTGTTGCTGTCTATGGAGGGTCGGATGGCTCTCTGATATCATCAAAAATATCTAAATTTGTGTTCTGAAGATGAACAAAGGTTTTATTGGTTTGAAACGACATGAGGGTGAGTAATTAATGACAGAATTTTCATTTTTGGGTGATCTAAACCTTTAAAGCCATAGTCGCACTGCACTTTGTTCCATTGACTTCTCATTTGTTCAAATGCATCAGATCGGAAATGGAAACCCGTGCAAAAGTTTTGCATTGTGCTGCGCTCCAAAGTTCAAACTCTGGTAAACTTTGGCCTGCAAATTTTTATCGCGTGATACCGTGTGACCAACAGCAGCTTGATTGTCACAGCATGACCTCCTATCTGAATTAAAAGAACAAATTTAAAACATTTGCTATGTGTTGAATTTAAGTTTTTGAAAAGACGCTGCACAGCGTTACGGCCCAAAAACATATTAAGGACATTGTTAAAATAGTCCATGTGTCATCAGAGGTTCATCCATAATGTTATAGAAGGTACAAGAATACTTTTGAATGAGAATGACTTCTTTGAATGATTTCTTCTCTTTCGGGTCACTGTTCGCTTCCAGTCACGAGAGTAGAATGACGCATGTCACATACATTCCTCTGCTTGTAAACAATGGTTCAAAACATAATAGTTGAGCTACTGATGTCAGATGGACTATTTTAATGATGTCCTTACTACCTTTCTAAGTCATGAAATGTTTTAGTGGCACTGCTGTCTATGCAGGGTCAGAAAGCTCTTGAATTTCATCAGAAATATCTGAATTTGTTTTCTGAAAACGAACAGGTCTTGCGGGTTTGGAACGACATGAGAACAGAATTTTTTTTTGCGGTGACCTATCTTTTTAAAGGATTTCTACACCTCAAAATGTTGTTCCAAACTGGTAAAGGTTTGTTCGTCTTCAGAACACAATTTAAGATATTTTAGATGAAAACCAGGAGACTTTTGACTCTCCCATTGACTGCCAAGTAATGAACACTGTCAAGGTCCAGAAAAGTATGAAAGACGTCATTAGAATAGTCCATCTGCCATCAGTGGTCCAATCTGAACTTTATGAAGCGACAAGAAAATTTTTTGTACGCAAAGAAAATAAAAATAACTTAACTTATTCAACAATTCGTCAATCCATGTGGCGCAGCTGACAGAACAGCGTACGCTATTTGCTTTCAGCGGATACTCTCCAAAATGGAGAGTGAATATTATATGAATAATATTATATTAACGAATTGTTAAATAAAGTTGTTATTTTTATTTTCTTTGAGTACAAAAGGTTCTCTTGTTGAGACATAAAGTTCAGACTGAACCACAGATGTCAGATGGACTATTCTGACAATGTCTTTTATACTTCCTTAATGTTCATTACACGCTTTCATTTAAAAAAAAAAAAAAATCTATCTCAAATTGTGAACGAAGCTTTTATGGGTTTAGAACAACATGGGGGTAAGTAACTAATTAAATTTTAATTTTGGGGAGGAGTAACCTTTACGGTTCTATATTTAATTATGATTTAAATAATTAATTAATTAACTATTAATTAAAATATATTGAAAAAAAAAACTATTTTATATATATATATATATATATATATATAAAAAAATCATAGGCCTTATGATTTATAAGTAATAGCCCTGAAATACTACAATATAAGATTCTGGACATTCCGCCCACCCCATGACACACTGAGTCACTCTCACACACTGAAGTAATCTGAAATGATCTGTTTTTGTATTGGTCTCTAAAGGAAAATCTTTTCTTCGTGATGGAGTACTTAAATGGGGGCGACTTAATGTTCCACATCCAGGCCTGCCACAGATTTGACCTCCCACGGTCCACGTGAGACTCATATGCAGCCCCCACAAACACATTTTAAAAGCCTAGACTCTGCCTACTCCTTTTTCTCAGGGTTTCACTCTCTTACACCTCCTCTATTCTCTCTGACGATAGGTTCTATGCAGCTGAGATCGTTTGTGGGCTGCAGTTTCTACATTCTAAAGGCATTGTGTACAGGTATACACTACTGTGTAAACTATTTTACTTAAAGGAACAGTTCACCCAAAAAAAAAAAAAGTTCTAAATGTGTATGAATTTCTTTGTTCTGCTGAACACAAAGATATTTTGGAAAAGAAAAAAGTTTGTAACCAGGCTGTTTTGGGTCACCTTTGACTTCCATAGTATTTTTTTTTTCCTACTACGGAAGTTAAAGGTGACAAAAACAGCCTGGTTACAAACTTTCTTCGAAATATCTTCCTTTCCTACTCAAGGGTGAGTAAATAATAACAGAATTTTCATTTTTGGGTGAACTATGGCTTTAACATATGAGATAAAGGTGTGTTGATAGACGGATATTTCAACATTTCCATATATTTATATGCATATTTTGCCTCCACAGAGATCTTAAGCTGGATAACATTTTGCTAGACATCGATGGTCACATCAAGATCGCAGACTTTGGCATGTGTAAAGAGAACATGTTCGGAGAAGCTAGGACGTGCACCTTCTGTGGAACACCAGACTACATCGCTCCCGAGGTGAGGATCGCTACCACATTTACTTCAGTTAATATATTGCCTATTATTTTTAATCGTTTACATTTAAAAAATGATTGCACCAAACGATGAATAAAAAAAAAAAAAAAAATGTACGCTGTATGTTTCACAGATTCTGCTTGGGCAGAAGTATGGGACTTCTGTAGACTGGTGGTCATTTGGTGTCCTTCTTTATGAGATGTTGATTGGTCAGTCCCCATTTCATGGCCACGACGAGGAAGAGCTGTTTCAGTCGATTCGAACAGATGACCCGTGCTATCCACGCTGGTTAACTAGAGATGCACGGGACATTCTTGTAAAGGTATGTCAGAGTTAATATTAAATCGAAGACTGCTTTACTCTGATTTGTGAGACTCAATCTGTTATATTTGGGTTTTCTGTATGGTTCTAGCTATTTGTCCGTGAACCAGAGCGAAGGCTGGGTGTGAAGGGAAATATACGACTGCATGCGTTCTTCAGAGACATGGACTGGAACGAACTAGAGAAACGACAGGTGGAGCCGCCCTTCAGGCCTACTGTGGTAAGTTCAGCACTGCCATAAAAGAATGTTGTTACATATCTAAACCTAACGAGATGCTCAAGCCTGGAATACACTATGCGATTTCCAGTCTGAACAAGTTGACGCCAGTCTGCAGATTAAAGCTGACAGATTCCACAGAAAATCGGGTAGTGTGTGATGGTCAGACTTGGTAGTTTAAGATCCTCACCCGTGTAGTGTATGACGCCCAGTTTTCCTTTGTCACTCTTTAGAGTCAGTAAGTGTATGATGCCTTGTGTTTTAAACATCTGTTCAGATTTTAAAAGTCGTGTAGTGTATTCCAGCCTGTACCTAGATAACCTTTTAAAGATAACCATGCTCCCTCCTCATGCTTAAGCTGTTCCAAAATCAAATGCATTCATCATTTAAAATCCAATCCCAGAATGTAACAGGCTCTTTGAAAAAGTAATCAGAAAGATTTCAGAATAACTGATTATTCGGATTATAAAATTCTATACATTTTTTTTTGTTTTTAACTTAATACTAAAACATACTAAAATACAAACAAATGCATAACTGTACCATCATTTTGTTTATTTCCCTCAAATATGAAGATTGTGTGTTCCCTTTTGTCACTACCGAAACAATGATGACATGTTTGGGTAGTGACAATTCTATGGGATAACACTCAAAAAACAAAGATGTCTACCAAAACTCCATCAAATGAGAGAGAGAGATAAGCATGTAATTTCAATGTAAAAAGCATGTAATTATGCTTTTTGTGGTGTGCAAAGTTATTAAGCAATGATTAAGATGATAAAGATAATTTCAGAAGAGGCTTCATTTGAGTTAGGGTAAACAGCAAGGCAGCAGATCACTAGATTTTGGAACAAAGTTGACCTTTGACTGACACACTAACTATCTGTTTACAGAAATCAGCAAGTGACTGTAGTAATTTCGATAAGGAGTTCATAAACGAGAAGCCTCGACTTTCCGTCACAGACTGTATCATGATCAACAGTGTGGACCAGACCATGTTCAACAACTTCTCCTTCATCAACCCCGCCATGACCCGTCTTAAGAGCCCCTGACCCAAAAACAGACAGACACTTGTGCAAATACTGTGAAAAAGGCCATACTAATAGGCAAACACTCACCTGAATAACATATCAGCCTCTAGTCAACCTCATTTAATGCTATAGTTAGTAAATAAAAAACACGGTTGTGTCAAATTATATAATATAAGATGTATATTGTTATTATGATGTACTTGCAAAAAACACGAACTAGCAAAACTCTCAAAAACATTTTTTTCTTCCCTGTATTAATCATTTGTAAAGTAGTTCAACTAAATAAGGCTCGTCTCCTCCTGCTGGTTTAATGTTGTAACAGAAAAATCTCCACCACTACTGTTCAAATGCACAATGTACGGAAATGTAGAATTGCAATTCTTTTGTTTTTAATGAACAAACGAGCAAAAAATATAAACTGCACAATGTAGACATTATTAAATATGAGCGTTAAAGACGAAAATAATTTCAAGATTAGAAAAGATTTAGAATAATTCATTTGTAGGCCAGTTTGAGGGAGATATATGTATGTTATAATGGTGCAGAATTTGATATTTAAAGCTGTACTTAATGTACATCTCATATTGTGATGATTTTTTAAGGTATTAGGTAAAGTATTACCGTACCATATACTTGTGTTCGTTTGTGCATAATGAAATTATATGTGTTTTATTCGAATGAATGTGCTGTGAAGTTCATATCTTTAATAATCATCTATTTTATTATGTGCTCCAAACTGAATTCTAAAGGCCTTGTATAGTGGTGTGAATAGTGACAACATTTAATTGTGTAGCAAACTTTAAGTTACTGCTCGGTTAAGTACTATTTTCTTGAATTGTACAAAGTTATATATGAATTCTTGGAAATTAATTTGTGGTGCAAAAAATGAACATATGTAGACAGGTTGTTTATTACAAAATTATGTTGTTTTCTGTATAGTCAGCATTATATTTTCTTTTGAGACATCTAGAAATGTTTTTCGTATGTGATCCTTTCTTGTTATATGTATGATTATTTTACAGTGCATGAAAAATTAAAACCTTGTTGTTGAATAAATTAAACTGTGCTACAGAAAAGCCATAAACATTAAAGAAAATCTTATTTCTTGGGTGAGATCTATGAGACAAATTAATAGTGCGATTTTTATAAATCAGTATTTTGGCAAATCACATTTAGTATAACCTAACCGTGACTTTCACTGCATTATGTCACACCAAATGTTTGCTCACATCAGCTACAAACAACACAGGCTACAAATTCACTGACATTTACTCTAAACGCTACAAATACAGAAATTTAGCCATAGATACGGTTAAATTAAAATCCACAATGGCATCACGAGTCCACTAGAGTTCAGTATTTCCTTCAGAATTAAACTGGAAAGACAGGAAGCGCGAGCACAAATGTTTAGCGCGCGTGACCGTTGAGTCATCACAGTCAGGAAAATGACTCAGTACTGCCATATCAATGTGATATAACACTATTACATGTGATTTTCGGTCCATTTTGTGTCAGTCCCGAATCCTTTTGAAGTTACTCTGGCTACTGAAGCTTTGCATTTATAGTGTGACGGATATAATATGTTCACCGGCGCAGAGACAGATTAATGTCTCGACTGTCTTCTCAGGACTAACTTATCTTTCACCTTCAGACAACAAATTTCATCACCTTGAACTTGTATAAACTGTTACACGTTTCCTCGTGACATTTCCCCCACACTACACACCCTGCGTTTATACACAGTCCACTCCATGATGCAGGTGTAAGACCATAAATGGAAGGCGAATTTCTGTCACGTGCTGGTCTTATTTATTTTATTAATTAATATTTTATATGTCTGTTTAATAATAATAATAATAATATAGGTTTACATAATTATGTCTGAATGTGCACTTTCAGACCATTTCATAATATTTGGAAATGTTAAACAGTACGCTTTGGGTAAAAATGTACTTTGCCCGCGGCTTTCATGTAAACTCTGTCACACCCTGCAAATCACCCTTAACCGGGCATCACATGTATAGTCATAGAGTTATTGACCGATTTCCAAGTAGGCTGATTACTCCGTTTGTATATTCAAAGTCTCCATAAACATACACATGCACACAAGTAACTCTACTTTGGTCAAGGTTAAACAATGTAGCCATGTCACTGCAGCTGAAGTACTTTGAGTATTGTGACATAAAGTCTGTCCGTCTACAGTTATCCGTGCACAATTTTTATATTTAGTTTTTTACTTAAGCTGCTGACCAAAACATATTCAAGTTGCCGTTATATAATGAATATGGGCTTGAACTACACACTCTGATCTTTAATTTGGGAGTATTTACATCACAATTGGACGAAAGGTTCAGCAATTACAACTCTCAATCCTTTTTTTAAGGGACCATAAGTAATTGGACAGTTGACTCAAAAGCCATTTCATGGACATATGCGGGCTATTCTTTTGTTATTTCTACATCAATTAATCGGGTAAAAGTTCTGAAGTTGATTCTTGCCGTTTGCTTTTGGAAGCTGTTGCTGTGAACCCACATCCTGCAGTCAAAGGAGCTCTCTGTACAAGTAAAACAGACAATTCTTAGACTTTGAAAACAAAACAAATCTATCAGAGATGGCAGGAATACTAGGAGTGGCCAAATTAACAGTTTGATACATTCTGAGAACAAAAGGGTGGTTTCAGCAACATAAAAAGGCCTAGACATCAAACCAGTGGGCAAAACTCTGAAAATTGTGTCAGTGTCCAACTATAAACACTCTTAAAAAATCAAGGTTCTTCAGAGCGATGCCAAAGAAGAACCATTTTTGGTTTCACAAAAACCATCTCTTTCTTACCTTTTTATAACCTAAAAAGAACCTTTTGTAAAACAGAAAGGTTCTCCAGATGTTAAAGGTTGTTTATGGAATCGAAAAGGTTATTCTATGGTATATAAGCACCTTTATTTTTAAGTGTGTATGCACATACTTCTATCTATCTACCCATCGACCTATCGGTCTATCTAGAGCTTAGTGGCAGGATATGGGCAGCTTTAGTTTGAGCTGCTTGATTCAGTGCACGTAGGTTGGTCTTCTGGTTGGTATTTGAAAGTGTCACGTACACAATTTGCATGCGACAGTGTCAGTGTACCCGTACCTGAACGTAGGCATGCACTCCTCTTTGAGTATGTGCACAACGTGCTTGGCTGTCGGTCCAGCATTGAGTGTAAGTTAATCTGGATGGGGGTCAGGGTCAGTCGGCGAAGTAATGAGATCTAAAGTGAACAGGGTCAAGAGCAGACAACAGTATGACACATCCAGCCTAGTCCTTTTCAAGAGTCGCCATTGAAGAGTTGAGCACAACTATACCTTCTTCATTGTTCAGTCATCATTTCTTACATTCAAATGAGAAATTATTTTAATATACGAGAGGAAACTTGAAAAAGTGGCATGGGAGAATTTGACAAACTTGCATAGGATGCTGAATGGAATTACAGATTTAAAACACGGACAGTGAGGTCATCATTGTAAGGCTAAAACACCGGCCGACAGCCAGTGGCGTGACGTATGACATGTACTTTATAGGAAGTGATCTATTACTGTTTTTGTGGTAACTGGATTAGGTTTAACACTGAGTGCGCATGATACAAGAGAGGACAACTACTGTATGTGCCAGCTGAACTACACGACATGGATTGCAGTGAAGCATCAGTATCTCTTAACATTGAAATAGGAAGTTTGAAATTCTTCATTTACGATTCAAAAGGTTATGTGTGTGTGTGTGAATGCGGGCACGAAAAGTTACAAAAGGAAGTTACAAGAATTCGCTCTGCTCTACACTTGTTGCAATACTTTGCTAAGATATAACTACAAAACTGACTAACATTCTTAGTCAGTTCAGCAACTCTGGACAAACACACACACACACACAAATACTTATTAAAACATGTTTAGGGAAAGATACACAGGAGCATCAGTTTAACCCATGACTAATACTGGGATTTAAAACACTTTTGTAATATTAAAAGAGGTCCTGGTGACCTCATTCTGAACTTCTTGTACCTCGGTCTGGAAAGTACTGACATCTGAAATGATCTGTTACCTTTTGTCAAAATTCTCATAGGTTTACATTGAAGGAGGGAATTCGGAGCAGGTTCTTTTCAGGTCATTAATACCTTAGCAACCATCCAGACCACCCTAAAACTGGCAACTTGATTACAACAAATTAAAAACCACTCCACTCACCTCACAAAACGCTTAGCAACACCTTAGAGACCATATAACAGCACCATTAAAACCACCTAGAACACCCTAGAAATGCCTAAACATTTAAACACCACTGTATAGCAGCAACACCTGGGGAACACTCACCTAGACATGATGGCAGGAAGTTATGAATGGTCAGACATTTTCATTTTCTTCAAAACAGGTTATTTTCATGTGACTGTGGTAACTATTGCTGTACAGTATATTTACCATGGTCAGAAATAGAATAACTACCACATTAGAATTATATTCAGGTATTCTCAGTAAATGCTTTTGTTTCACTGAAAGATAAGTCATCTTTGGATATATATACTGACACCTAGTGGTGTGGATCAATGTAAAATAAAGTTTTTACTGTAGAAATGTGCTATTCATGTGCATTGTAACTTTATTCTGTGAGTGAGTGTGTCCAATAAAGGTTTTACAGAGATAAAATGCGTGTTTGGATGTGCGTATAAACTCCATGTGCATTTTTCTGTGAATATGATCTTGTGAATTTTCCTTTTTTATTCCAAAAATGAGCAAAGAATTATTGAGTACAGCTTTAGCTTTGTCTAAACTAAGTCTGCTTAACTGTTTGAAAATACCTAATAGGTCTTTTAATTGTATTTGCATTTCTGTTTTTTTGTTATCACAAGCTCCAGATATGAAATGTCCCGTGTTTGAGGTGCCGTCGCCCCAATTTTGGCCCAACAATGGCGGTAATCTTGTGATTGTGATGTAATGGTTTGGCAAATGCAGCACTTGTTTATTTTTCTGCTTCGGATTCCTGTCCACTCAATGACATCACCGCCAAAGAGGAGCCAAGGAAATTTACTGGGAGCGCCTGACTTGTCTGATTCAAATGACTCTGCATTTATTTTCTGTGATATAAGACAAACAACCCTGCTGAAAAAAAAAAGCATATGCTGGTTAAGTAGGTTTTGAAGCCGGGATGCTGGTCCTTTGCTGGTTAATGCTGGTTTAAGCTGGTCCTTTGCTGGTTTATGCTGGCTTAAAATGGTCCTTTTGCTGCTTTATGCTGGTCCTTTGCCAGCATGTGACAAGCATAAACCAGCAAAAGGACTACATGCTGTTTTTTCACCAGGGAATAGAACAAAATAATAAAATGAACTACAAAATATGAAAAGATACATAAATTGTTTCCAATCAATGTACTCGATTTTAGAATGCCAAAATGTTTTAGAAGATATCTAAAACATATATCTAAGTAACTTCCTTCAATTGCAAGATCAGATCTAAGACTCACATTGTTGTTATTCACATTTCCTTTAAAAAGACATTTTAAACCAGATGGTATAGCATTGAACACAATACAATATACTTTAGGGATTATTGGAATATTATACTTTTGAAGAAATTCTACATAGCTTTTTTGTTAAATAACTGTTTATCAAACATAATTCAATTATTCACCTATTTCAAAAAAACAAAGTTTTGTGTTTAAATGTTATATACCTACTAGTCCAAATTCCAAACTGGAAAATTTTCTCAAAGATTAGATTAGGAATTAAATACCAAATTAAATTTTTATACTGAAAAGTAATGCTTAATCCATCTATTCTTTAAAACTGTATTTGAAGTGCTAAAATCCAGCACATTTAAGCCTCCGTTGCATACTGAATTAGTTAAGATACCTTTTTTTAATGTAATGAGATCTATTTCTCCAAATGAAATTGAAAAGATGATCAACTTCCTTAATTATGCTACTAGGGACTTCCAATGAAGTAGCAGGATAAAGCAGACGAGATAAACCTTCAGCTTTTGTTAAAATAACTCTACCATTCATAGACAAATACCTCATTAACCATAAATTAAATCTAATTTTCTTTGGTATCAAACTAATCAATCCCTGACATAATGATGGAAGTAGTTCACCACGGTCACGCTCAGTAAGGATAACACACACGGAACTTCAGTAACGCACAGGTTTTATTGACAATCTGGATGAACATCGATAAGAAGAGCATCAACGCAGATAAGTATATCAGGTGAGTTGCAATGAGGACAGTCAATAGCATTGCAGTCACAACACAGACTCCGATTGAAGTAAACACAGGTAAGTATAGGGATATAAGGAATACTCAGTCTTTTGAGAAGTTCAATAGTCCAAACAGGTAAGTTGAGGGCTTGGGCAGACAGGTAGGATCAAGGCACACAGTGAGCATAGCAACCTTGAGCTCAGCCGATGAACCTGTGGTGAGAGCGTCTTTTAAACAGGGCTGGTAAGTGACTGCAGGTGCGCGTGATTAAAACTCCAGTGATTGTGAGCGATCCAGGATCGTGATAGTGAGTGGTCTGTAGTGACTGATCTGGGTTCATTGGAGAGTGACGGTGTGACAACCACATTCTATAGCTTTATTAAACACGAATAACAAAAATTCAGACAGCTGCTTTTGAAATTCCTTGAAAATTCACCAACAAAGCCATCATTAACAGGAGATTTTTTTGTCTTTTAATTTACTGATCCCAAATTTAATTTATTCAATAGAAATAGCTTTCTCGTACAACATCATACAGTCCTGATCTTTACGTTTAGCATCTGGTTTAATGCTCTCTAAAAAAAAGTCTAATATTGTCATCACAATCTTCTTTAGTATAAAACTTCTGGCAGAATGTTGATATTTAATTTGAAATTTTAACAAGATCGTCCGACATATCCCCATTTATATTAAGTTTTGATATAGAATTTAGCTCATTATTTCTCTTTTCTAAATTAAAAAAATACCTGGAGCTCTTCTCTCCTTCTTCGAGCCACCCAACAAATGCCCCTTTGGCTTTATATTCATACATCTCATCTACTGTAATTGTAACTGTAAATCAAATAATCTGAATTTGTCCTTCTGGTTCATTACATCATTACTGTCAAATCAACTATTTCTTTTATAACTTGTTCCTGTTTAGTCCTTTTACACTGTGCTAATAATTTTCCTCTAAAGATGGCTTGTCTTCTTATAAGATACTTCATGTACTCCCAGTTGGCCCCAAACTTATTTGACCTTCTTGCATTGTTCAAGCAACTCAAAATAATATTCTCAGCTTCTTTTTTAAATAATTTGTTTTCCAATATCTTATTTAATTTCTAATTTGTTTGTGTTCTTATATTATTAACAGTATTTCCATTTAAGACAATAACTAAATAAATTACTTTATGATCGGTAAGCACAGATGTTTCTATAGTGACTTGGCTTACTTGATTTTGTAGTACACTGAAAATGACCCAAAAGTCTATCCTAGACTGTTTACTCCCGTCAGCAGAACACCATGTAAATTCTTGTTTAGTTGGGTTTTTAAATTCTCCAGATATCAATTAAATCCAATCCTAAACACAAATTATGTAATTCATTGAAATTGTTTAAATTGTTTCCACGAGGAGGAATACAGTCTAAATTATTGTCCCACCAAGAATTACTTTAGCATCAACAAAACTGTCCGAAATATTTCTTATTTTTTCTTCAAAATCTAGCAATAAACTATTGGTTGTATATATATTCCCAAACACAAAATATTGCTGGTTGAATCCATCTGCCCAAAGAATGTGAATAACTTTTAATAATTTTTTCTTTAAAAATTTACCCTTCAAAATTGCTACACCTGCAGAATGATTGCTACCATATGACATCCACATATTGTTGCCCCACTGGCTCTTCCAAAACTGAAAATCTGATTAAGATGCATGTGTCTCTTGGATGAAATAAAAATCACAAAAATATTTCCTACAAAGCAAAAAGATAGCCTTCCTTTTAAGCAAATTTCTCATACTTCTAACATTAAGGGAAAAAAACAGCGAGTGAACTCATACTCACAGGAAAACTTCAGAACAAAAGTTCTGAACCCCTCTGTCGAACATTAATCTTTAGCTTGTAACATGCTGTAAGCATCTGTAAAGAAAGTCTAACTTAAACGTCATCATTTACTTTACAAAAATCTCCTTCCCATCCACAAACGCTCTAGTCCCGACAAAATATGCCCTCCGTCCTTCTTTTCGAGCAGCTTCAACCCTCTTTACCACAGCTGACACCTGATTTCTTTATCAACTGCCGTCAGATCGAACTTCAGCAAACCTCAACTTCTTTTCTTTCAAAAAGCTGCTTTTCTTTTTCACTTCCCTGACATGTCTGGATCCGAACAGAAGAATCACAGCTCTTGGCTTCTGCATCACGTCGAGCATCACCTTCCTATGCGATGAACCACGTCAATTTCGGTAGCGAGCCTTCCATCCTCATCTGGAAGCACTGCCGCACAAATGTCCACAACCTTCTGTTTAATATCTTCACCTTCATGTTCGTCAAGACCATAAAGCCTCAAGTTCCAGCGCCGTCTATATCTCTCCATTTGGTTCACCTTAGTTTCCAGATCCAGTATTTTCTTGTCATCCCTGATAGCACACGTACATCTAGGAGACGTCTATTTGACATCTGCATTTACATCTGCAAGACGTATTATTTAGGGTGTTTGCTCATCTGCAATACGTCTATTGGCCGTCTCCTTTTAGATGTCAAATAGACGTCTATTTGATGTCTTTAAGATGTTTATGATTTAGAATATATGTAAAACTGACATCTGCAAGACGTCTGGGTGAGCGTGATTTCAAGTACAAGATGTTCCTGGATCAACATCCATTCATTAATCTCCCGTGACAAGAATTCGGTGGATTTTTGAAGAGCCTCAATTCCGCCTGAGTTCTTTTTAATGATTTTTTCCAAACCATCAGCTCTTTCATACATTTTTTCTCTCAGTGTTCTGACAATGTTGTTTTGCAGGTCGACGAGAGATGGTTCGTTCTTCGGTTTCTTCGAATCAGGAGTACGCAGGGCAGAATCAAAATCGGTCAAACCTTTGGAGAGCATGGTTTCACATTGTTGATGAATTTGTGTGTAGTTGTGCCCCTCCACAACATCCTGTTCAGCATCCATCCAGACTTCTTGAGAATATTTTTTGGAACTTTGTCTGTCTTTGCGTTTTCCATCCATAGGTAGCGGTGATGTCAATCAGTTTGCACGTTATCAACAATTTAAACTTGCTGATGAGGTATATTGTCTTTAAATACAACTCAAAAGTGGTATAAATAAAATTACTAAATTATTGCTAATTCAAGGTAATATAAATATCCAAACAGCGGGGGATTGGGAGAAGAAACTTCTCGCCTCACAGAATCACGTCCTCCGCGGTCGCCATCTTGCACACCCCCCCACATTTGTACCTTTCTTACCCCTAAACGGTGCAAATAAGTACCTTAAAGTTACATATTAGCACTTAATTGTACATATTAGTATATTTTGAAAAGGCTCCTGCAGTACAAATCAGGGGAATTTTTGCCTGTTTTTTTTTTGTCCGCCAGAAATAAGTACTCCAATCCAATCAAATCAGCCAAAAATATTACATCCTATCACCTCAAAAAACAATAACGTGCCTCTCCTCCAAAAGCTGGTCTGTAAATGATGTGAAGGAATTCCTAAGCAAAATAAAACACCACTAAATATGCGATTGCTTTTTTTTATTATCCTTTGCATGTGTGCAGATTTGTTTGCTTGTTCTCATCAGCATGTTTCACGTTACTTCCTGTACATTTTGATGAACAATGAAGCTTTTGTGGTCACTATCAGATGTCTAGGCCACAGATACAAATTTTGGAAACACCACCGTTTGCAATATTAACCTTTTGTCCTTTTCCTTAATGGTTTGTCAGTTACTTCTCCATTTGTGCATACATGTGTCCTCATCTGGGTGTCAAAAACAAGTTTGGATGTTTTGTAAGTCAGTGTTACAGGGCAGCGTTAAGTCAGTTTTGCTTGGACAACTGTAGTTATGACAACTGTACGTCATATAACCAACCTGTTAAGTCATGTTCATTTCGATCTTTAAGCACGGCTAATAATGCTCACCTGAGATCTGACTGTTCAGGACTCCAGGGACAGTTGTTGGATGACATTCAGGGCCTGGTTTAGGTTTACCGATGCACACTCACCTCTTTGAGGCTGGACAGGAGAAAAAAAAGGAACTAAACCAAGCCCCATCTAGTGAATGTGAGAAGTCTCACGTCCACCTGAAAGTCTCTCCTCCACTCCAATCCATTCCTCTCTCTCTCACTCCGCCCAGCTAGTTCTTCCTCTGCTCTTCAAACTGTACCAATTTTGGGAGAACCGGGCGAGGTCTGGTACAAATGAGACACAGACATCACCTTGTTTTTACTCAGCAATTATATAAAACTTAGTGTTTTATATAATTTATCCACTTGACTAAGCTCAGAAAATGCTGAAAAATTTAGCTTTTTATTGTGTCTTTGGGTCAAAAAAGGCTGGCTTTAATTTACCTTCCCCCATTAAATAGCACAGGGAGAACTTTTATAATTAAAAGACTTAATAGAGTTTCCAGTCATGCTTCCCTAAGAAAATAAATGACTTCAAATTTCTTTCGATGTGAACTCATGTTTTGAAATATCTAAATTTTGATAGTCATAGCTCATGGCATTGTTGAAAAGACACATTTGAGATTTTTGGGGTCATTTTCTAAGGTAACATGGAAAATAGAATAGAATAGAATAGGGGGAAATGTTTATTGTTCTATACACACACACACACACACACACACACACACTATTGAATATATGAAATAGAATTATATTCTATGGAATAGAATTGAAATGCAATAGAGCAGAATTGAAATTGTCTATTCAATGGGGTCGAATAGGATAGAATTATTTGATTCTAAGGAATAGATTTGGAATGGAACAGGATTTAATTGTTCTATTCAATGGAGTCACATAGAATAGAATTATTCTATTCTATGGAATGGAATTACTTCCATATGTTTTTGAACTGCAATATTACCTGTTCACTACTATTAAGCAAAATTCTCTTTTAATATTCCATATGTGCATTGAATTAGATAGAAATGGCATAAACAGCACATTTCATTGGAGAGTGTTGTATACTCCAATTCTCTCCTTCAGTGAATATGAATAGTTGGCACCGTGAAAGTGAAGCCTGGTGTTTCCATGGAAATTCTGAAAGATGCCAAGTTAACTAAACTAAGGACAGTCGCTTCTGCACTGGGTCACATTTTTACGGTCGCTTCTGAATAAAACAGAATGCTGAGTAAGCATTTCTTTTCCATTTGTGTGTTCATGTTGGCAAATATAAGCATGCATGTTTGAAAAGGGGGTTACAGTGGGGCGGAAAGACAGAAAGTGAGTACGTGATTCCGAGCACAGCATACTCTGGGATTAATTATTCAGCCGTGAACGAGGGATAAAGAGAGAAAAAAGGAGGAGGGGCAAACGTGAAAGAGAGCAGCGTGCCACATGAGGACAGTAGTGCCAGTTTGCCATCTCAGGCGATATCTTAATACCCTACGGATGCGCTGATTGAAATAAGGATTTTTCCCATTTCGTTCTGGGTATTACACACATATTTCTGTTATTCTTGATGGGTGTCACTTTAATTATGGCCATTTTTTTAACCCAGTAGTTGGTTTTTATTATCAGACTTTTTAGATCAAGATCTTTACATTTGAAAATATATCAAATTATTAACATTTTAATTATTAAGCATATTAAACCATGACTTAAACAAAGAACTGCAGAACTTTTCAGTACTGTGTTAAAATGCAGTAATGCTCTTATGCATTTGTTTTATTGTCTGAGATATTTAATCATAAAATGTAGTAATATACTAGGTATAAAAATTAACCTTAGCACAAAAAAAAAGATACTAAAGTAAAAATAAATAAGTAAATAAATAAATGGGGCTTTGAGATGTAGTGAAAATGCATATTGGTTTGCTTATTGGTTTCCATGGTTCACGTCAGGTAACTGAACCAAGACTTCCTTGTTTGGGCATAGTTAATCATAAAGACATAAAATATCACTTTATAGCTGATAGTAGAATCCCATACAAATGACGCAGGCAGTTTCTTATAATTTTCCATGCCCTCTGTCCTGAATATTTCCCTCTCTGACATTAATTAAAGTCCTGTTTTAGAATCAATACAAAAATGCACAATGAAAGCGAATGGGAAAAGGCAACATACCAATATAAAAGTTCAAATGAAAATGAATAAATAAAATAATCTAAAGTACTAAATGTACGGAAAAAACGAAATAAAAAAGCTAAATAGAACTTTAAGAATCTAATAAAAAATTACAAAAGCATTAAATAAAAAAAAGATCTGAAAATCTATACAAATAAAAGCCAGTTCAAAATAGCAACAAATACTATAAAAGCGCATAAATAATACTAAAATTAACACTGAACTTAGGACATTCTTTTAAAAGACTCTGTGACACAGATAATAGAGTTTTATGAAGCGTTCAAGGTGCAATTATAAGATAAATGTATTTTATCTTTGATAAAATTGTGCACAGGTTGCGTTTTCTGTCGCTTCCAAAAGGCCTTGCAAAGCATGTACTGTATCACTGCACTGTTGTCATTTTAGCTCCAGTGACGCAGGTAAACCTGTGCCTGATGGGTCAGCTTTGACTGACAGGATTAGAAACCGGCCTTCCTGTCCTTACAAGATCTAACAAAAGATCTGACTCAGGGTTTAACGAGAACCCCTGACCCAAATGAACATGGTGCGTTTTATTTTTTTTGCATATAATGCATAGTATGTCACTTTTAGCTGCAAATATGGACTTGAGCATGGTTCTTTTTCCTCTTCAAAACCATGCATTGCTTAAATGGATAATTACACGATTAAGTAAATGAAGAACCGTGGGAGCAGACCCATAGGTAGTCTGTGTTGCGTGTGTATTTGTCAGCCATGCTAAGTCACCACAGTGATCTATAATCCCAGAGAATTACAGCTCTATTTAAAGACACGGAGCTTAGCAGGATCGTGTCAAATCAGACATTAGAACAGTTATGTGTTTATTTTAGCTGTGCCAGACAAAAACAAATATAACGCTGATGGGCATGACACGTGTGTGAAGCCACCATAAACACAAGTGCTAAAATACTTAGCTAGTTATAATTCTTTGTGGCTAAATGCAAAATACATATTAAAAAGAAATGCCTAGATGATGCAGGCTGATGGGTCATTAACACAAACTGATGATATTCACAGTGTTAAACTACTTGCCAAAAGCTGATTGGTATGCTGCATTAATACTGCATACATTTAAATGGCTGGTTAGCATTCACTGAAGCAGTTCGCAGCATGCTTTCAGGGTTCTGAACCCCTCCACATCCCCAGCTCCACCTGTATAGATCTGCAACAGGTTATTTTATATGCACTTTGTGCAGCAGCAGTGTATTTTAAAAACTCACAGCATTGTATCGACGTATGTATTGGCAGTAGCAAGTGCATGTACTTACATTACAGTAGCAGCAATAATCTTTTGGGAAACACATCCCTGGGTGTCTGCTGCATTTTGGCATATGAAATAAGACTATTTTTATTTTATAAAGTTATTTTTAATGTGAAGACCTGATTTTTTATGTTTTACCAGCATTCAAGAGATGTTTATAATAAACTAGACCACACATGTACTTTACACCTTATATTAGATGAATGAACTACACTTTTAGCCACATTGCCTCTTTGTCTCTCAACCACTGGCCAACTGGATCTTACAAGTGATGTCATGGTTTTCCATAGACCAAAAATAGACCAAAAACGTCCAAACCTTCATAATGTCTGTCTGACTTCATAATTTCTCTCTGAACAGATTCAGATAAACGAGCATTAATTATCCAATGATTTACCAAGCAAAAGTTGGCAAAGTAATCAAAGTCGTCTTTGTTTTTAGAGAATGAGTTTCTTGCCCATTGCTCATCTATGTCAGCTCTGCCCACAGGAACTGTGGTTTCATTATTATTATCATGACCCTGATCCAACTTCCTTCAGCCACAATCTCCAGTTGTGAGAAAACAGTACGAGAAAATGACAGAGTCTTGCACAATTTGTGAAAAACAAAACTTCAGAAAGAGAAAAACTCAAACTTTCCAACGTACACATTTTCAATTAAGATTAAAAGAGATTTCAAAAGCTTGCAGTTGAAGTCATGCGACTGTGGTGTTGTTTGTGTACAGCCTAACTTCCGCTTTTTACTTCTGGTGAATTTATTCAGGCTTTAAAATTCATAAAAAGTTAATATGTGAAAATTAGCGATGAATAAAAAGTGCAAGAATCATACACTTTTGTTGTTCACGGCTTATTTTCTGTACAAAAGCCAATGGGGGTAAAAAAAACAACTTTTGTTGAGGGAACAAGGTTCAGCTGAAAAATGTGTCATCCCATTAGGCTACTGAAATTAAGACACACATTTAAGAACACAAGTAGCGTGAGTAGGCCTAGCTAGCAATTAGTAATAATTGCCATGCCTCCGATTACCAAAAAAAAGAAAAAGAAAAAAAAAAAAAACATCCCAAATATAAAACTAAACTAAGATTTTTGTTTCCTTTCTGCAAAGCAAAATATTAGATGACAAATATTGTCAACACCGTATTTCAGATATGGCATCGACGGCATTAAAATTTTTGTATGACAAAATGCTTACTTCCTGATCCCACGTGCAACCCGAGCACTACATCATGGTTCATTGCTAATGTAAACCAGGAATGTCCAGTCCTGCTGCCGGAAAGCCAACATTTCAGCCAGTTAACACGCTTGCCTGGACGTTTCTAGTGATTTTGATTAGCTGGTTCGTGTGTGTTTAATTAGGAATGGCTCTAATGCTGCGTTCAAGTCATGTTGCAGATTGTAGGCTACTGTATTTGCTTGTTTCGAGTTGAACGCACATGAGTTTTTTCCCCAATATCGCTCTTGAACGCACCTTTTGCACCATTTTTTGACTTTTTAATTACGACTAAAGTAAAGTAAAAACTCATATGGACTTCGATGGATCGCAGGAGAACTTGCAAGCAACCCAAACTCTGCATGAAAATATTAAAAATGAATGTATATAGTATATATATATATACATAAAAATAGGTTAAACATAATCCAATAAAACAATTAATTATTAAATAAGATTATAGAAAAACTGAAAAGTGAGAAACATTTAAAGTTTTAGTTGCCTTTTTGTTACTGGACGTAGATAAAGACAGTAGCCGTTTCTCAAACGGAAGATCTTATTTTAATAACAATTTGACCATTATTCTTAATTAAGTGTAAATCGTTGTATTATGCAAAAGACTATAGAATACCCAAGACTAGAATTAGAATTTCCGGTTGCTATAGAAACATTTAGGGCGAATTCCAAACGTCTTTTTTGCTCCCTTCAAGGGCGCTTCGGGAAGGGGACGCCATTTGTGGGGATGTTCCAAACAAAAGTGAGCTCCTTTTGCGAAGGGCCCTTCCAGAAGTCCATTAGCGAAGGGAACATGCCATGGTCACTTCACGGAAGTGATTTCTGTTTGTGATCACGTGATCTTCAGTTAGGAGCTCTTGCGATGCATTTTAAAACAAATTGGTATTAATTTTGACTTCGCATACAAACCTCAGTAGAATAGGCTGAATAAATTTGTCTTTATTTTAATGTGATATGTAAAAATATAATTTAAGACGGTAGTGTAAGCACGTTTAGTTTGAAAACGCTTAGTAGTAAATAAGACACAGTAGGACACAATTTAAATAAAATAATAATAAACAAATATTTATTTGCAACACCTGTTGGGAGCGCACACACAGCATTGTCAAGGTAACGTTTGGTCCATTGCTCCCTTCACCAAGTGAGTTCCAAACGGTTATACAAGACAGTAATGCCCTACACCTTTAAAAGAACACACTTCAAGGGCTCTGCCCTACGAAGGGAGTAGGGCATAGGGATGCTCACTTCTGTTTGGAATTCCTCCTTAGCATTCTGAGACATGCGCATAGGACTAAGCTTTTTATAACGCTATTTGAGCAAAAGAAACAACTTTTATTACAAAGATGTTGTCAGACTTATGACTCATGAAAATAATGCTCAGTTTACTGTACTAAACCAGTCTTTGATGACGTATGCAGCCTACAAATGCGTCCTCCGGAGGATGCAGCCTTCCGTTTGAGAAATGGCCTTAATGTAGTTTTTAAAAACTTTTTAAAAAGTGCGTATAAATGGTACGCCAAATAAAAACTAAATCTCGTGGTACGCAAAAAAGGACTTTGGCGCGTAAACTCCTGACCAAAACCAACTGACTATTGAAAAAAGAATGATAATCCCTTTAACTTCCTGTTTGAATTAATGTCCACAAAGGAAAGAAAATTATTGCTCATCAAAATTTTTTATGGGGTTACATTTGGTCAGGCCTTAATAATAACAAACCACTATCATTTTAAATATGCACGACATTCCACAATCACCAGTTGCTTTACAGATGTTATAGACATTTCTAAAATCAGTGGAAACAGCTGGTGGGACATTTCCATAACGTGCAGGATAAGCTGACTGTATTCATCTGCACATGAATATCTGGGGGCGATGGGTTCGTCTCATGTGATAAGCTGGAACATCGATGGCCTGATTGACTTCACACTGATCTGATTGCAGTGGGCCGATGTGTGTCCTGCATCCCTTTAGCCTGAAGCTCACACTCAACACTGAGCTATAAATAACTATTAGAGCTCACTGATAATAGTCACATACACTCCTGATCTACGCTGTCATTTACTACATGGTGATTTTAAATCAAGGGGTATAATTAAGTATATTTTGTGCGTTATTTTAGGATTTTAGATCATTTTATTTGAAAATGTTAGTGCTGACTAAGAAATCATATTTGAAAATTATATTTTCCAGTTTTAATAGCATGCCTGTTATTGTCATAGGCATTTATATGAAGTAGAAAGATGCAGGCAAAAAATGCAGTATAAAAAATTATTCTTGATTATTGTGTTTGAAGAAGATTATTACTGACATTTACTGAAATAAAGAGAAATTTAGCTACCTCTTTTTGAACCATGCTATCAGCAATATGACGTTGTTCCCATAATCACGATGCATGAAACGAAACCTTTTAAAATGAGGAAAAACAACAGAGATGATACAGATTTTTTATTTTTTTTTTGGTTTCTGTGAAAATGCAATAGAAGAAAAATATTTTATATACTGTTTAGTTAATTAAAGCATTAAATGATTATCATTATTAAAATATAGAAACAATTAAACAGTTGAATATTTAAGTGAATCAATCAATCCTTAAAATTACATTATATTTAAAACTACATATTCTATTCACAATGCTATCACATTTTTTTTGTATTTATTTACTAAAAACATTTATTTAAAAGGAGGAAAATGACATAGCAGGTTTGAAAGTTCATTACCAAATAATATATATATATATACATATATATATATGTATATAATGCAGGTGTTCCTCGTCTGTTTCCATGGCTACACTGATGATTCCTTGGGATGCTTGTCACAATATATATATCAAATTGGCTGAAAGGTATTAGGTAATGTAGGCAATAAAATCAGATTTTCAGTTTTTCTCAGTAAAATGTATTTTTTTAAGAATGGATATAAAATAAATTAATTATTAAATATATAGCAAAATGTAAAAAAAATGATCCAAATGTGTTCATGTTCTGTCCATGCGATTCTATCATGTTTTTTGTTGTTTATGAAAATGTAAATACTGTCTGTGCTGGTTCTGCAACCAATGGTTGTTTTTGTTTACAATCATTATTATACTGTTTACACATTCCATACTTTCAAGTTTATTCTAGTGTTGCACTCCTGTTGCAGTGGAGTGTTGGTATGTGAGAGATGCCATGTGACTAGCATTTCACATAAATTGCATCACTTCACAGTAATTTGAATGGTAAATGAAAGGTTTGACTGGGTAAACCACAAGTTTCCATTGAAGTCAGTAGTTAATATCTGTTCGAACAGGTGAGAATAGCAAAAAGTGAGTCCAGAGGGCCATAAAACACAGTGCTCATTAGAAATGAGACGGATGTGGTTGCGGGTGAAATGAATGAGGGGTGATAGTGCTAAGTGACGAAATAAAAACAGAAAGCTAAATGGAAGCTGCAGGATGCTCAGTGGGATGGGAACCTGTCGCCCTATATTGGACTATTTATGGAAAAATGGCAAGAAAAGGAAATGCTGTTCTGTGAAAACAAATAAACAATCACAAATCCTCTTTTAGACTGTTTATTGATTCAGTAAATGCATATAAATGATTCACTTTCTTCAGAAAGAGACAATTATTAGATTTGCTGATATGCTGTATGATCTCAGTAATGAAGAAAGTGCTTGAAACACAATGCCTAGTACAAATAAATAAATATTATTTTTTACAAAAAAAGGAAAGATATTACAAAATGAGGTTCAAGTATCATAAGCGATCAGATGAATTACCGTTAAGAGCCAATATCCAACATTGCACCTAGTCGTGTGATAAACACAATGTTTTACACTAAAAATGGAGCCAAAATGGCTGTTCAAAGCAACTAGATGTCTTCTCAGAAGTGTATATGTACAGTTAAAGCTGGTACTTAGATTCAAAAGTGTTACAATTTTACTCCATTCCTATAAAAACTCTTCAAATTGTAAACATTTGGTTTACAAGGGTAAATCTGTACATACAATATTTAAAATTAAACACTAGTTTAATCTTTTAATCAGGCTTTGACATGCTAACACAACTAAAACTCAAATGATAAAAGTACAATAAAATCTTTTTTTCCCCCCGGCAATATAATTCTCATATTAGAATGTAAAAAAGCAGCTCTGGCCTGACAGCTCGAGCACTAGGCACTCTAGGGAATTAATAAATGTACAGTATAAAAATTGATCTGATCAATCACGCCATAAAATACATTAAATATAAACAACAAATATAAACACTGCTTCACTTTGTCCCATCCAAACACACATAAAAAAGGTTTTTATAACCTTGCGCATCGACCTTGTTATCAGGTCTTAAAAACGCACAAATTACACAAGAGAGAGAAAAAAAAAAAACCACACTCACAATCCATATCCATAACACAAATCATCTGAAACTGCAGTGGACAACATGAGAACTTTTAAACAGCTTTCAAAACTGCGAGCAGCATTACAAATGGTAAGATTCATTATTGCCCTCAGAATTTAAGACAAAAAAATGCAAATTGTCTAAATGTGCAATTATAACGTGCAATTTATTTGCAGCATATGTTTGAAAGTGAGTGCAGAAAAGCCACGAATCAGCCCGTAAGCGTTTGCGGGTGATCTTTGGTCTGTTTTAGCATCGTACTTCAAAGTTCAGGGCATATTCTTACCGGCAGTGTTAAAAAAAACTGGTCGAGACCAGAATAAAAACATTTAGAAGTGGTATCCTGTTACATAAACAGGGAATAGTGTTCAAAAATATGAGGGTTGGTTGACAACATTGTTTAATCCCTGCCACCGGGCTCTAATTTCCCTTCATACGCAAAAACACACAGAAATCACTGAACTCCTTACTAGGACAAACCACGGGATACGTACATTAATTACGAACTCATGAAGGAGGAATAGAAAAACCCAGGTTGCACTCAGTGTCCATTTTTGGAAGACATACACACGCCTCTCTGAGAAGAGAAGAGGAAGCAGCTTGGCAGGAAACTCTTCCGCTGCTGAGTAAAGCAACACAGCCTTAAAATCTCACAGGCAGAGCTGAGGGGGTTCATGGCACTCTATGGAGCTTTTCTTCAGGTTCTGTAAAAAAAAAAAGAAAAAAAGGTAGAACGTTTGGTCAATTACTGAACAGTTCTACTCAACAAAGAGCCTTTTAGCATAACAGCAGTTAGCATAGCACTGTGTTGTTATTGTTTTTGGCCAGTCTTTTCATTCAAAAAGGGAACATTTACAGAGAATTTGAACAAAGCAAGCTCTACATATTTTTGCACACTATATGAGTTTATCTCCTCAATATCTTGGCTAATGTTTTTAGCTAATTCTAACCCTGTTACTCTGGTATTAGAATCTGTGTTAGCTATAAATACCAGATGTTAAAACCAAGTGTAAACAGGTCCCTATTATACCTCCATTTAACACATTTTACATTTAAATCCAATCTGCAGGAATCAGTATAAAAATGTTCAGAGTCTGCAAATACTATTTACTATTAAATTAGCAATAGCTACTCAACCACATTAGTTTCTATGACCATTACCTCTGAAAGAGCAGTACTGATACCACTTGTAGATAATGTAAAAAAGTGCGTCTTTAAGCATGCAAAAGATGAGCGAGAGACAGACAGTGATCATTAACAGAACAAATGAGAAAGTGGGTATAAGGAAAGATATAAATATAAGGTGTTGTATAACTACAGTACTTGATTATATCTTCATGAATACCACCGTATTAAATGGGCCATATTGTAAAATTATACCATTTTAACTTCATAATCAGTTGTAATCTTATTTTACATAACCATTTTCTACACTTCCTCTAAAACAAACAAGATTGCTGCTGTACCTTTAAGACTTCTATATTAAATTAAGCTGATTGGCTTTAGGTACTTATCTGATTGGTTACTTTTAATAAGTCACTAATGCATTAAAGTCGATAATTTAAGTAAAATTCATTTTATGGCCCATTTTAAGAATTTGAGGTTAAGTCGGGAAAGTTTAAGGAAATATAATGACTTGAAAATGATAAGGAAGAAACAGAAGGAGGAAATACTTACAGACAAGCTTCACTAAGCCAGTGCTGTAGTACATATAGTAGAATGAGGAAGAGTAAACAGAAGGAAACAGAGAGAAACAGGAAGAGAACGTGAAAGGGTGAAGCATGAAATGATTAGTATGTCACTACAGGGTTATGGAGTGAAGAGGTGCCACAGGTATAAGGATAGTGACTGTGGCTCACCTGTGTGGACAGAGCGAGAGTGGTGTGTGACGCTGAACACAGGGTCAGCTGGGCAGGCGTCACCTCTCTCATGATCGCATCATCCAGACCATCGATGCGGGGCTTCTTATAGGGCTCAGGACTGGTGAGAGGGGTCACGCTGTTTCTCCTGATCAAAGTGCTTGGGCCTCTCTTCACCTCCTACAGAGAGAACATCGATCAAAGGATTAGAAGCTGAAATAGTTCAGTGTTTGAGTGTAGCGTATATGCGAGTTTGTGCTTACCTCTGGTCTGTCTCTATGTGTGTTTACAGCATCCACATTCAGAGAGATGGATTCAACTTTGCACCCTTTAAAACACACACACACACACAATTAGTTTGTGTTATGCTTATCAAGATTATTCAGATTGGATAAGATATTACATGAGATAATAATCTTACCATAAGCTACTGGGGTCAGCTTCAGTACTGTGTGGAGTGGACACTTTAGGTATGGCATTTCATCTGCCGACAGGAAATTAAAGGTTAGTATGACTGCACAGCAAATAAGTATGGAAAAGTGTGTGGATGGAGATCAAGGGGTCATTTACTTATGACTCGTGTCATTCCAAACCCTTACGGTTGTGTTTTTCTTCTATGGAACACAAAAAGAGACATTTTGTTGAATGCTCATGCTGCTCTTTTCCATTCTATGAAAGTGGTGTTGTTGAACTTTAAAATAAACACCATGAAGTAAAACTACACTTGAAGGTAATATACGTACTGGGAATATATTTGACAGTCAGGTAGTTGTTGTAGTAGTTACTGTATGTTTGGGTATTTGGTTTAGTTTGGCTTAAGAGATCTAGAATATGGTCATAAATATGTGCTACAGAAGTACTAATATAAACAGCCAATAACCTACAGTAGTAATATCCATGCTAATAAGCAACATTTTAAAAGTGAATAGTGTTCTTTAAAGCATCACCTACTCTTTTAAAAGTATGCTAAAGTGTATTTCTTTAAGAAAGCGTGAACTATTTTTGGAGCACAAGTGAAACTTTATCTTCCGTTTGTGTGGAAAGGAGCATAAAAGACATTCTGCTAAACCTCTATTGTTTTCCAAAGAAGAAAGAATCTCGATATGTGAGTTTGAAATGACACCAAGGTGAAAAAATAATGGCATAAAGTTTTATTTAAGAATGTCACCTGCACTTTTGTCCAAGAAGTAGGCTAATAGGCAGCGCATCACAGCCTGATGACAAACGACAAGAACATTTTCCTGTCGTTCCAGTTCCATGATCACAGGTTCCACCCGCTGAACCAAATCCTGATAAGACTGAAGATAGACAGAAGCATTTTATTATACAAGACACTTTCTTATACTTTGTCGTAGCAAAATAAAGGCATTTGGTTTGTTTGTACCTCTCCGGAGGGGTAGCGGTAGTAGTATTTATCTTGATCTCTGAGAGCAAACTCTTCTGGAAACCTCTCTCTGACTTCTTCATAAGTCATCTCCTCACACATACCCTGTAGACAACATATGGACATTTTAAAGAGATTGAAATGAAGAACCTTTGCAGAAACACCAAACCAAAGAAGCATGCTGGAGAACTTACAGCATCAATCTCATTCAATGCTTTCCACTGTTCATACGGCACGTTGAGGGCCTCTGCGGTTTGGATGCTACGACGCAGCTGGCTCGTCCAAACCTTCAAGTCCTTTAAGTTCTGCTCCTCAACAAATTTAGCAAGAGCTCCTGCGAACTACAGAGTGGGGCGGTTTGTTATTCGGGAGAGTTTGGACAAATCGGACACATGGGTGATTTAGTACTCTTGGCTAGGACACCTTTCAAACTTTACAAATACCATCCTTGGCACCAAATTGAGTTAACTGGCAAAAACATGCTTGTTTATAAAAGGTATAAGTCATATTAAGATGAGTCGATTACCCCGACCTCACAAGTCGAACCTCCTGCATTATTTTCATTCTTATCCAAGATTTATGAGCATAGTACCTTTCGTCCACGTGTAGACAGTCCCGAGTCTCCGCCCAGTCGGCCCTGCAGGTTGTGTTGACTCTCACCATGGCGACACAAATAAATAGATCGCGGCTGCACATGGATGTTCATCAGGTAGTAGACGATCCGACTCTGGATGTGGTCTTGAATGCGGTTCACCAGGAATCTACGACCCACGTCAATCACTTTGATGAAGGACAAGTTTCTGTAAGGACAAACACGAGGTTAATAGTGGAATATTAAAGACATGTCACTGACCAAAAAAGGTGTGTGGACTGCTAACATACTTGTCATATTGGTCAGGGTCGAGTGGCTGATAGTTCATTCTGTAACATTCAATTCTCTTCTTAAAATCCTCCATGGCATCCGTCTTGTTGCAATCTTGATAGTCAGGACATGACACTTTAACTTCCTGTTTAAATATTAATGCAGTGTTAAGTGGTTTTGCACTAGAGCTGTTCAAAAATTTATCACAGTAAAGTTTTTATTTATATAATATATGAGTGTGTACTGTGTATATTTATCATGTATATATAAAGACACACACACACACATATAGTATATATTTATATTTTTAATATTATATAAACGTAACATTTTTCTTAAATATACACATGCATTGGTGTGTATTTATATATAGTACACACACCTATACTGCGTAAACAAAAACTTTTATTTTGGATGCGATTAACTGTTTGATAGCACTATTTTGCACACTATGTTGTCAGTAATTTAGCAGTAATTATACAAAAATGCATATAATTAAGTTACACATATAAAGACAGATTATGTTATTAAAGTCTTAATCATGCAACTTACCAAGATATTACAGGCGATCACATTTGGGTCGTCACAAACAGACTCGATGAAGAAAATCTGCAAAAGTACACTTGTATTAGCGATCTTCATCCTTGCAATTGTCATCAAAAGAAATTTTCAAGATATTATGACTAACCTTGAAGCCATTTTCTGCACCAAAGTCCAGGATCATATCGCGTCGCTCTCTGGTTGTGTTTGTAGCATCAAAAACCTGTGGAAAGATACAAAGGTGAGGATCTGCTCTTTTTTTTTAAATGTTCTGCAAGCTGTCTTTACATCTAAAGAAGTGCTGTCAAATGATTAATCGCATCCAAAATTTGCCATTTATTATGTATATATAAACACACACATACAATATATGTTTTGAAAAAGTATATATTTATAATAATATCATTTGTATTATATATTTGACAGCACTAAAAGATGCAGTACTTACAGCCACTTGACCTTCCTCTTCAGTGAGGTAATGCTTGACATCTCTCAGAGCAGCCAAGGCACACTGCCTGGAGACAACACAAAATGATTAATTACTTCATATATCTACATAAACGAGCTGTAGAAGAATTCATTTTCATTATGGCATTGTGTAGTTCAGGCACAAAAACTTACTGTCTGATTTTGACGGCATCCTCATTGTCCGATTTGAAGAAATCGTAAGAGCTGTAATGTTTCACTGCCTCTCGACGATACTCGCCAACGTTAAAAACTAAAAACAAGCACATTCAGCAATTAAGAATTCATGCAAAATGTGTATAATAATTATATATAACAAACATATTAATAAAAAAAAAAAAATTACCTTTTGTGGGAATACCAATCCAGTTGAGGTAGCGTGTGAGTTTTCTTGAAATGTAGGTTTTGCCCCGAGCTGGAAGTCCTACCATCACTATCACTGTTGGGGGGTTTGCCAGGTGGGGGCCTCCACGTGCTAAAATAAAATACACGGTCACATTTCACTAAAAAAGGCACACACGCAGAATCACAACACTTTTTTTCTTTCTATTTCCCTCATTCTGAATGATTTCTCAGGCACGTGCCACGGGCAGCCTGTTAACGACCCTCCCCACCAGCCAATCAGAGAGCCAGCTACGGGCCAGGTCATGTGCGCACAGATGCACTTTCTAAACCAAACATTTACTACACTTAAATGCACATGCACATTCCACGCCGCCGGCAGAGAGACGTTAACCGGGTCAGACGCAGATAAGTCTCACTTTCTCGTACACACACAGACACATAAATCCACAAAGAAGTAAATGTTTCTGCGCGAGTCTGACGTTTCATGGGAATTGCAATAAAATATATGTATTTACGCGTTAGGCTAGCATTCAGAGTTTTGTATATTTTGATTGTGTTTTTATTCCATCATGTTATTTATGGGGTAAAAGTAATCCCTATCAGAGAGAGAGAAAGTACACAGCTGCTTTTCTCAATGAATTACAGACGCCTATTGGCAGGTGGCCATGCGAATGGGCGATGTGAACCGGCGCAGTTGGGGTTAATCCTTAAGAAGATCCCCAATGGAAACACACAACCTCAAACTCAGCTCAGTCAGCAGAGACAGACAATGATCTGATTAGGCTTTTACTGGCTGTCTACGTACACTGACCAGACAGAATCTTACAGAGAATATGTCTAGGTCACGATTCACTGCAAAATTAAAAGAAAATTCTATAATATATGATATTTTAATTATATATTATATTATATAATATTACATTTATATACATTTATATTTATATATATTTAGAAGGAAATTGTGCATTTATTTACTCATTAATTACTTCCTACCTTCATTCATTCTTCATAGTGATTTTATTATATTCTATATTATATTGTAAAAAATAAAAAATATAAAAAATACTGTCCTGAATACAATTATTGTAGCATATTAAAATCTGTAAAAATAAAATGTGATACAAAAACCAAAATATCACCGCATAAATTATTACAATTATAAAAATTTCAGTTAGATTTATTTATTTTGTTTTCAAATGTTCTCTCTTTCAATCTTTGCAAATATTAACACTAAGCATTTATTATTTATTGCAATAAATGACCACTCGAGGGTTAGAGCGATATCACTGACGCAGCAGATATTAAAATGCATAATTTATGATGACTAATTCCTATGCATCTGCTACTGGCAGTACGCTCGCAATAGATTCGACCAATCAGAGCCCAGTATGATTGGAAAACGCAATATTCCCACATTGCCCCTCTGAAGAATCCTTATTCAGAACGCGTTTCAATGCATGGCGTCATCAGCGTGCCACTGAGTTCGAAAATCTCTACAAAGGCGATGCGCCTGGGTTTCCACGACAACCGAATCACTTGAGACAGCGCTCTTACAATCTTTAGAATGTTAAAGGGACAATTAATTCTGTCGCTATGGCTACCGATGACCATCACCTTAAACTATGTCACAGTTTGATCACTGCACGCAATAAAGTACAGTGCTCATTAATCACAGTTCTATTCTATTAGCGAGATATTTAACGTCATATGCAAAGAACAATTTACTGTTGAATAATAACATTAATCATTAATAATAACAGAAAATATGACGTATATATATACATATATATAGGCCTATTTACTTACATGTGCGGGGCATTGAAGGTTTGTCATCTTTAGAGGGAATCCAGATTTTTTGGATCCTGTTCTGCGTTAGTTCCCTTGGCATTCCTTTAGGAGTGAGAAGTATCAGCAAGAATATAGCGGCACGTTACAAATAATCGAGAATGAAAGACGCTCTTTTTCGTAAATCTTCTTCTTTGATAGGCGTTCGCCGATTTGTTTCGGTTCAAATTTCGAAGACCTCTTCTCTTCGCTTCCCGGTAATCTCTAACGGCACGTCCCTCATCATCTGCGCTTTAAATACGGAACCGGCAACACCATGCTGTGACGCGACTAAAGAAGGCGTGTCTGCCGGTAAAAGCGTTCACATGCGCCACTTTGCGGCCAAATGGTAGATGTTGCTTATTATTAAAAAATAAATATACAGCTATGGTGCTCGCAATTTTTATCCACGCGTTCCAATGATAAGCTATTTATTATTATTACGTTGATATTTTATTACATTTCTTTGATGCTCGTGAAATGCATTGATAAAAGGGGTTGTAAGGCATTGTGCACGCAAGAGCATTAAAGATGCAGGTCACGCGTCGAGTGGGCATCCCCACTTGCCTACGTGCGGGGAGTCACTACATCAATCCATCAATCTCCATAATAGCAAGCGTCTTCGAGCTGTAAATTCCCAGCCTTGTTGTTTGTTAAACGATTATTTCCTGCTATAAAAGTAATAATGAATGTAACGATCAACTCTTAAGCGACGTGTAAAATTAGGAGTCTGTTTTAATTCCGTTAGTTACTTCTTTAAACTGGTGAATAAGTAATTAAATGAACCTTGATGTGCATGCAATTTCGAGAGTTCATTCGTACAACGTTTTTTACAGCAACAGGTTACTTGACAATAATAATAATAATAATAATAATAATAATAAATCACCGATTGCATTGTGGTTTGCTTTATCAAAAATGTTAAAAACCAACCAATTATATTGCTTACAAAGATTTTCTGCAACGAAACATTATACAGGCTACTTCTTTTGGTAACGTTATAATAAATTCTGAATTTAACAGAGTGCAGTATGCTATTTTGTGTTATTGTTTATTCTTTTTAATTTTGTTGCATTGCTTATTTTTAACATAAATTCCTGTGGGCTACTTAGTAGCGCAAGAGTGAAACATTTGAAACAAAAGACTGCGGTGCATTCCATGCTTTTTCTTTTTTTTTTTTGTTGTTGTTTTTTTAAAAGCCTTTGTTGGTTTTGAGATCTTCAGTGAAATGCTGAGAGCTGTTGGTGACCCTCACATCTGCACGTACAGGATGAAAACCGAGGGCGTGACATCACTCTACCGACCTCGCATCATCTCTGTCCAAAAAAATTACTTTTTTTTTTCTTTTTTGTCTAGTTCTCACGTGTCAGCGCTTTACAATACACACCGACCAATATTTCAGATGACATTTAAAGGTTTTGTAACTCGGTAAACAAATAATTCTATTTATCCCCTTTTCGCACAGACACGCGATACCCAAAGAGAGCAAGTTAATTGCGAGTCGTGTGAGAACAGCTTTGTTTTCCCCCGAGCTTCATGACACTTTCTCGTGATTCCAGGTATCACTTTCCCACTCTTTCATGTCTTTGTTACTCTGTGTGTTACTTCACAATGAACCTGTTTCCCATCGGCTGCCGAGCTGACCCAGATCGCTGTCTCTCTCTTTTTTTTTTTTTGGTTGTAATTTGCGCGGGACACACTGGGTGAGCTGAAATGAATATCATTCCAAAATGTGTATACACGCCGTACTTACTCTGGTAGCCTAGTGGTACCAAAACTTCACGCATTACACCTTCTGGTAAAATTCTGATAGTGTCTGGAGGAAAGCTGTCAAACAGCACTTTTCCTGCTCTTTTGTTGGTTTGCTTCTTTTGTCCTCAGTTGTAAGTAGCGTTGGATAAAATTGTCTGCTGAATGCATATAGAAATGTTATACGGCTATAAGTTTTAAAAAGCTAATAAACTACAACATGTAAGTCTTAACTGTGTGCTATGGGGATGAATTAACCTACAAAATATTCCAGCCCGGTGTCATGAAAATGCCTATAAAAGCACGACCAATAAAAATGAAAACTATGGCACGCACGTGTTTGACGTGCATATAGGCTAATACGCAGTTTTCGCGTACTTAAGAGACGCATCAACCCTAGTCCTACCCATCGCGTAACATATACACGCTTTTTTTTTTTTTTTGCGCGTATCTATACCACGAGTTGTCGTTTTTTATTTGGCGTACAATTCATACGCACATTAATGAATTCAGGTAGAATTTTCATACGATAAAAAATATTTTTTCCGTAAGAATAATGTGATTGGATTGGGTGTTCTAATATATTTTTTCTTTAAAAAATAAAATTTAAATAAATAAATACTTTAACAGGCTATAATTGACCACTAAAAGCCCAAATTTTTATCTGGCGATGTGGAGGTGGGCTATTTTAACTTTGGACAGTTAGCAAGCACCTAACACCCTATAAATCACATAGCAAAGCCCTAAAAACCACCCTGAACATCTTAGCAACCGCATAACAATGCTCTAACAAACAACCCAAACACCTTTGCAACTGCATGGCAAACTTATCACAATGTTGCAAATTCATAGGACTTTCTTACATTTTTGCATAGGCCTAATTTGCCCTCGCCTCGCCTCTTTACTTTTTTAATACAAATCATACAATTCCATTTGAAGCACATAATACAAATGTGTGTGCAATTGCAAACGGTTATGCTTTCTCATGTGATTGGATGGAACAAGCATTCAGAACAACTTAATTTAATGTTTGATTTGAAAAATAGAAAACCCTTTAGAAACTCTCAAACCGGTTTACGGAGTTATTTAGGAAACATCTAATTATCGTTAATGGGCACACACTCTCAGTCCACTCCATGCAAGAAGATTATACTAGAATTTGGGTTACTGACTGGCATACGTAACGTCAATGGCTCTTCAGTGAACTGCTAGATCTGTTGCTTGCAAAACAGAACATGCTTCATGTGAAAGATGTGGAAATGTGGATTGCCTCATGTATATGAACAAGAGTAAACAAACACCTACAATAGGAAATGAGTCTGTAAAGTAAACACTAAACGGTACACAGGGTTGTTGTGATACACACTGTTACCGCAACGTGTCGACTGGCTAGCATAGTGAGAAAGGCAAGTGATCCTGAAGTTGTTCCTGAAGCTGATTCACTCTGCACAGGGATAAGATGTCAAAACCAGGAATAGACCGGAGAGAACACGAAACACACACGCATTGAAGTGCATGCAGACACACACTTTTTAATGTTCTGAGCTAGTGAGCAATAAATGGACCTTTTATTAAAGGAAGGAATCAGTTTCTTACTGAACGTTTGAGATTATGTTTTAGAGAAAGTGTGCACTGTTACCTAGTACATAGAAAAGAATGTATATGCCAGTTTGGTGCATATTAATAAGCAGTATAGGTGTGTTTCTATGGAACTACTCCAGCCATTACCGTAAGGTTGTTAAATAGAGTCATGTACCATAAATTAATTTCATAAGTTACGTTGTCATTTCCGAAAAACACTGTCCAGACTAGTGTCCTGACATCCTGTTTACTGTAAATGAACCTGGCAACCCAACCCCTCCAACTCTCACTCCACACGCACAAGTATCAGTGCAATTCAAAAACAAACAGCAACTAATCAACACCTCCCTAACATAGCTAACGGACTTGTGTCTGGTGACGGCTGTACAAAGACGAGACTTTGGACTTCATCAAAGAGACAGTTCACGCGCAATTTACTCACCCTTGTGTTGTTTCAAACTTTTATGACTTGTGGAACCTAAAAGGCGTTGTGCAATTCAAAGGAATTGTTTTTTGTCCATACATTGAAAGCAAATGGGGTCCAAAACACAACACAACAAAACAGACATTTTTCAAAATATTTTCTTTTGTTTTCAGTAGAAGAGAGAAATGCATAAAAGTTTGAACAGCATGTGGGTGAACTTATCCCTTTAATTAAGAACATTCAAAAGTGGGCAAACCTAAAAATAAACCACCAAATCTAAAATAGTATGTCATAAAACTGCATAAACCCCCACAATTGTAAATATCTCCTTCCACCTCTACAATTATTTCCCTATACACACACGCTAGCACGAGTTGAGAAATCGTGATATGAAATCATGCAGCGTATGATGGGCACACTCTTTTATAATATCTTCAGACTATGAATCCATTCAGTCAAAGGATATCAAACATGTCTGATATTTTGAGCTGATTTTAGAACACATTGTTTAAATCTTATGTAGCTACAATGTGTACATTTCTATGTGAGTTTTTTTTGTTTTCAAAATGACTTTTCTGAAAGCATTAACAGTATCTGCAAGTGTTTTAAAGTCTGTTCAGAGTAGTGTAGTGGTTTTCCGACATTAATGTTAAAGAAAAGAAAAAGAAAAAAGGTGTATTGATTATAAAAATGATAATGGAGGTCTATGTTTTCTTCCAATCATTTTAAACGAAATTACCAGGTCTAGAAATTACATTTTCAAAATTGCGCGACGTGATGTATCTATAGGTTTTCCAAGATTGTGGAAACCCTGGTTCATCAAAGAAAAAAGAGGCCAATATAATTAAGAAAAAAAATGGTTATACTTAATTTTAAGGTGTCCTTGTTCCAGTGTAATTATACTTTTAAGTACAGAGTAATATTTATTTACTATATGCACTTATTATATGGTTAGGGTTGGGATTAGGGTTTAACTTAGACTCACTTGCATGTAATTATGCTGTTATAATATACATGTAACAATGACACCTAAAAATAAAGGGTTACCAAAAATCCTTTTAGCTTATTTAAATAATTTTAAGTCTTGCTGTTTGTAGTAGTTTACTGAGGCCCTCTAGTGGGCCCTGATTGAGAACCACTGCTCTACATTTTACTACACAATTCAAGTCAATAGTATTTTTCCAACACAACTTAACAACGATTTGTAACTATTTTGTAAACTTGCCTAATACATACAAACTCATTTGTAGGATTTCAAAGAAACAATCTGCTCTCACACTTGTTACTTTTTTTTATATAAATCTGATATTTCCATGTACAACTATTGTACAAATGGCACATTCTTTGTAAGCTTTTTTTCTGAGCATTTTATAATGTGCCAGTCTTACTGCTCAGAAATAGCACATCTTGCTTGAACAAGGTGCGTAAATTAAGGTACCCTTTATATGTCCATAGCACAAATAAAATAAAAAATCACAAATGTACTAAACCCAACAATGCCATCGCCTCCAGCTACCATATAAATAGATTTGGCACTTTTACACAGTGTACCAGCTCAATACCCAATGCTGAACTTGTGACCTGAACAACTCAACCCCTTTCTGACATATTTCAGATGCTCTGTTAATATCAGAGTCATTTGATGAGGATCTGTTCTGTTTAAATGAATCCTCACGGAGTTCAGTCTATTCTTTACTTCATTCCCCAGCACCTTCGTCTTGCGTAAGTGCATTTTCTCACCAAACCAGAACATCGCACCATCACTGACCCAGTCTCACACATTTTGCAAGAACATAAACCATCACACACCTACATTTGCCCACTGACAAAGAATGGATCAGTCTATCATTTTAATGCTAGGCTTATTTGAACAGAGAGAGGCAGCAAAACGGTAGCAAAAACTGCAACAACAAATTCCCCCCCAAACAATGCATTTCAAAAGGTTTTACATTGATTTGCATTATTTGACCCCTTCACAAAACATAACTTGAAAAAGTACTTGGTGCCAAAACCCTTGTTGGGAATCACAGAGGTCAAAAGTTTCTTGTAGTTGGCCACAAGGTTTGCACACATCTCAGGAGGGATTCTGTCCCACTTCTCTTTTGACGTTTGGCAACTCGAACCTTCAGCTCCCTCCACAGATTTTCTATAGAATTAAGGTCTGGAGACTGGCTAGGCCACTCCAAAACCTTAAAGGGTTACTCCACCCCAAAATAAAAATGTTGTCATTAATCACTAAACCTCACCAGTAAAAGCTTCATTGATCTTCGGAAGAAAATTCAAGATATTTTCGACCAAAACCGGCAGGTTTGTGACTGTCCCATTGACTGCCAAAACACTGTCAAGGTGCAGAAAAGTTTGCGTCCACTGGATGCTGTCCAAAATGGCACTACGGTGCTGTTACTGTGCAGAATCTTTAAATAGAGTCGTTATTTTTGTTTTCTTGCTGTACAAAAAGTATTCTCGTGGCTTCATAATGTTACGGTTGAACCACTGATGACAGATGAAGCATTCAGATGACGTCTTTCATACTTTTCTGCACCTTGACAGTCGTAATTGTTTGGCAGTCAATGGGACAGTCACAAACCTGCTGGTTTTCATTGAAAATATCTTGAATTTTCTTCTGTAGATGAACGAAGCTTTTACTGGTTTGGAACGAAATGAGGGTTAGTGATTAATGACAAAATTTTTATTTTGGGGTGGAGTAACCCTTCAATGTGCTGCTTCATGAGATAATCCTTTGTTGCCTTGGCCATGTGTTTAGGGTCACTGTCATGCTGGAATACACATCCACGACCCATTTTCCAATGCCCTGGCCCAGACGGTACATGGCCCTGTCAATCATCTCTTTGATGCAGTGTCCCCTTAGTATTAAAACATCCCCAAGTATGTTTCCACCTCCATGTTTGATGGTGGAGATGATGTTGTTGGGGTCAGAGTTGAGTAAATGCCAAAGAGCAGGATTTTGGTCTCATCTGACCACAGCACTTTTACCCAGGTCTTCTCTGAATCATTCAAATGTTTTTGGCAAACTTCAGAAGGGCTTTCTTGAGCAGGGAGACCTTGCGGGTGCAGCAGGATTTCAGTCCTTCATGGTGTAGTGCATTATCAATTGTTTTCTTGGTGCCTATGGTTCCAGCTGATCATTGACAAAATCTTCCCATGTAGTTTTGGCCTGATTCCTCACTGTTCATTGAAACTCCATGAGGTGAGATCTTACCATTTGCATAGCTTCTTCCATTTGTGAATTATCACACCAACTGTTGTCACCTTCTCACTAAGCTGCTTGGCGATGGCCTTATGGCCCATTCCAGCCTTGTGTGGGACTACAATCTTATATCTTTGGACAGCTCTTTGGTCATGGCCATGGTGGAGAGTTTGGAATCTGATGGACAGGTGTCTTTTCTATTGGTAACAAACTGGGATTAGTAGTAATCTCAGCTCGTGACCTGTATAAAAGACACCTGGGAGACAGAAATGTTGCCACTTTTTGTTGTTATTCTGCCTTTCTCTGTTAAAATAAACTTTGCATTAAAATTAACTAATCATTTCTTCGTCAGTTGGCAAACCTACAAAATCAGCAGGGGATCAAATACTCCCCCCCCCCTCACTGTATGTTTTAAAAGTGCATGTTATGAAATCACCTTTTATTGAGTAACACGCTAAACCCAATTTCTGCTCAGGTCAAGACACGCATTACGAAAAGTATGATTCTTTAAGTCTATCAATAGTCTGTGGATCAGAGAGTGAGGGCTCATGGGAGTCACTGTTATGTCACAACAGTAGAATGTAGGTTTCCTACTTTCTAGAGTCGCGCAGGGACTTGTATGTCTGATTATATAAATCATGAACCAGGACTCATTCATTACCATCATCACCCCACTCAAAATGAGCGTGTAATTGTTTCTTTTTTCAAAACCATGTAGTTAACTTCTGAAAAACATGAGCGTTGAATACCAACAAGCCCTTTCTCTTCTTTCTTTGCTCAGCTAGACAAATATTCCCACTGCAACTCACGGAATTGGTTGTTCTGAAAGCACCTCTCATTCGGAAGAAAACCTCAAAAATGGCTCACTCACAGCCAATGCACGTTAATGTGAGATAAGAAAAAGTTTGTTACCAAGTTTCACCTTTAAAACAGAACCAACCCTAAAAGTTACTCTCCCAATAGCATTTTTATTTCTGGGTTCTTCAGCACATCTTGAATCACAAGGACAAAAGGATATTTTTAACTGTGACGTGTGAGAGAGACTAGAAACAATTCACAAAAGAGCAAATGAAATCTTATTACAAAACGTATTACGGAAAGGGACACACAAGCTAATGTTTTACAAGGGTGTATAAAATGACTTATGCTATTTACAGAAAGACAAATTACTTCTGGAGTTTATTTTTTCCTGGTTGTGCAGGTTTGGATCTCCCACTCACACCTGATCTCCCAGGTCTAAAACACGAAACTTGTCCAAGTTATAAAAACAGGCCTTCACCACACGACCTCCGAAGTACCGCCCATTCAGATCTACCACAGCTGAGGACGACAAAACAACAGCACAGTTATGTTAAGATCAAGTTAAATTGTGAATATACTATTACATTGGCTCAGGACACATATACAAAATATATGATATTTAATATATAAAAATTATAT
>JAUMHE010000046.1:13085926-13100275 GCA_032359235.1 Enteromius mattozi
ATTTGAGTCCAGCTGTGTTTGATTATACTGATTGGACTTGATTAGGAAAGCCACACACCTGTCTATATAAGACCTTAGAGCTCACAATGCATGTCAGAGCAAATGAGAATCATGAGGTCAAAGGAACTGCTGGAGAAAACCAGGCACTGCTCCTCACCTGTCCAATACAGTCCCAACAGTGAAGCATGGTGGTGGCAGCATCATGCTGTGGGGGGGGGTTTCAGCTGCAGGGACAGGACGACTGGTTGCAATCGAGGGAAAGATGAATGCGGCCAAGAAAAGGATATCCTGGATGAAAACCTTCTCCAGAGTGCTCAGGGCCTCAGACTGGGCTGAAGGTTTACCTTCCAACGAGACAATGACCCTAAGCACACAGCTAAAATAACAAAGGAGTGGCTTCACAATATCTCCGTGACTGTTCTTGAATGGCCCAGCCAGAGCCCTGACTTAAACCCAAACAAAATTTAAGGGGGTCTGAATACTTATATATACTGCATGTTCAATGTTTACAGGTTAACAAGACTAACAAAGGATATGGCAGTGCCAGTTAACCATTTTACATACAGTATGTTGGCTTGCCGTCAATGAACCAGAGAGTTGCATGCCACTATTAACATCTTTCTGACAGATTTCATTATAATTAACTTACCTCATGTCCTACTACTCCGCTCATTTTCCTTCTCCTGTTTTTTTTTTTTTTGTTATTTTTTATTAGGACTCAACACATCTGTGAGGACTTCAACTATTTCTGAAGGTAATTTCTTTTCTAGTAGTAATTCATAGAGACAATAATATTCTCTATCAAGCATAAAATAAATTATGGAGCTTGAACAAATATTTATTTGATGATGTAGTGCTAGTGGCAATCACCTGAAATTCATGCGTATCCATCTGCGAAGCTTTATTTAAAGGCATGGTCAAACAAGCAGGGTTGGTAGATGGGCAAACAGGGGTCCATTCTTCGTATGTCACTAACTCAGTTACCTGGATTTGATTGTTGTGGAATAATCCTAGACAACTCAATCCAGCCATACTAATCATCAACAACAGGTGTGCTCGAAGAACCAAATTGGGCACATGGTAATTAGCACGATGATCTCATCTTAGATGTGTCAATTCATCTCAGATGTATCAAGTGACGTACGAAGAACGGACCCCAGGTATGTAGTAGACAAAAGACAAGAAAAGTCCAGAGGGAGAGCAAGGGTCGGTCGATCAGCATACAGTATCCAAAAGGGGAGAGACAGAGGCAAAAAACCAACACAAACCAAGGATCGGTACACAGGAAATCCACTAGGAAGAAACACTAAACAAGAGAAACCCTTTACAAGAGAAAACTCGATGCTCAGCGATTGGCTTTACAAAAACACAGACCTTTTAAAAGACAAGACAATGAGTTAACAAGGGGGAGGAGCTGATGAAGAACCATAGTGACAAACAAGGGGGCGGAGACTCAATGGGAAAGGAACAGATGAGTTGTCATGGTGATAAATAAGGACAAGGGGACACAGGCAGGATGTAGCACATACAACAATTCAAACGAAGAGTCCATACAGGACTAAACAGAGGAACACTGACAGAAATTATAAGTTACAAACTAACCTAATTAAAATCTCTTTCATTTAGAGAGAAATAGAGCAGCCTTCTCTAAGGATTTTACACGTGAGTGCTATTTATTGCTGTTAATTTCTTGAAAAAATAAAAATAATAATATTAATATTTCTCCACTCTGTGCTCATTAATGTTTTTTCCTTAACTAGTATCTCTGTTTCTTTGTTTTTTAATTTAGCAACAGTAGGTGGAGTGACAGGCACAATTCTCATTTGCCTGTTGGTGGCGGCGGTAGCAGTGCTCATTTTCTGGTATGTTTTATAAAATCTATTGTGGTTTGAAGTTTAGACTTTTTGTAGCCTCTTTTTTAATTGTTTTCACCTTCTAACCCACAGGTTAAGAAAGAGAAATACTAGAAGTCAGCTTGAAAATCAATACAAAAAAGATTTTCAAATCTCCTACTCACCAGTCTGTGAACTCAATTCAGCTCAATTAAACAAGACATCTGAAAACTCCACAGAAGAATCTGTGATTGACAACAATTCAGGCATCCCCAATAGTGTGGACACTTGTGATGAGCTCCTGCCACAAAATTTATTTACTAATAAATCTTGCATTGATTGTTAGTCCAAATCGAATTTTTGTGCATATCTGATTGGAATCTGATCATATTTAGCAGAAAATAAATAAATAAAAAAATCACACGAAATACTATTTTACAAATCTGTTTCAAGATACTTTTAATTTGCGGCCTATTCAGATCACATTTCTGGAAATCGGATTAATGTCAGACCACTTTTGACTGGATTTAGCCATTTTCTCAAGCCATTTAATGTAAATACTTCAGACACTGTTTGTAGAAAACATGCCAAATGTCTTTGCAAAACCAAGAATACGTTGCTATGAAGTGTAAGGCAAGCAGAAATAGGCTTCTTTGAACTGAGACTAGTGAAGACAGTAACATAAAGCCACTGCCTTGTAGGAGGGTAATAATCCAGTAATAATACATAATAATCCAGAACAGATAATCCAGTAATAATACTGTAGGTAATAATCCAAAGCAATGGCACCAACAACCAGACAGTATCTTTATGAAGATATTCCGTTAAACAAAGAGCATTATGGGACACAAAAATCTGAACAGTTGCGATATGCAGTGTAGATAGTCATTTAGATCAGATTCCAGTCAGATGCACAAATACTTTGCATTCACATATTTGATCAACATCCATCTAATGTACCTCATCTCACTCTCTGGTCTTTTAATGTTATCATGAATAAAGTTTTTATATTGTTTTTAACTCATTGTCTTTTTATGTATAATGTTCAATGACAAAACACACAAGGAACTATAACATTAGTGGTTCTCGGTAGCTTTTCTCAAGTAGTCAAGGTTTAGCTGGCTAGTATTAGTCCTTTCTGGTTAACGCTGGTAAATACACTATTTGGCTGCCAATGAATAATAATAGTAATAATTCTGCACTGGTCATTCAGTGGAAAACATTTGTATGCAAACACACTTGTGACTGTACATTTGGTAACATTTTGTAATCAATATTACACTATTGTGCATGCTAATCAGGGTTTGCAAACAGATATATTTTGAAACCCTATGCAAGATATCTTTTTTCCGACCATCCATTTTTCTTCCTAGCAACAGTTCAGCTTGAATTAAAGGCAGGGTATACAATTTCTGGAAGCCAATGTTGATATCTGAAATCACCAAAACAAACACGCCCCTACCCCAAAAGGGTCTTGCCCCTTTGATAGCTCCGTCCCACACCTACGTAGCTTAAGCAACCCAGTCAACGAGTTCTGTGAAACAAAGCAGTACCAATGACACACCGTCTACACGGGACGCGAGTGGTGCGACAAAATACTACATATAGAAGTCATTATAATCAGTGATGCTAACTTACATGGGATGCTAACTTAGCGGGGAGACAAATCTCTGACAGAAAACTGCTGCTGCTTTCTATTTATGACGCACTTACATGAATTTCAAATGATTTTCAGCTGTCGCTTTATCACGTCCAGTGTAACTCACCTATCATAAGAAGAATCAAAACAACCTCGGCGTCTGATCACAGGCCTTCCACTCCTTTAGTTCTCTCCAGTGCTGGAAAGCTTTTTCTAAGACATTTAGCTCATAGCTTTCCATGTTGCCAGACTCTGAGGTAGTGTCTAAGTAGCACCAAAATTAACCTGTAGGCGGTAATATAGTACATCTTTCACTGGCGTGAAACTCTCAGAACGTTCCAGGTTTACATTTTACGAGTTAAGGAACACGTAAGGGCTTTTTGTTGAAAGTGTTGCCACAGAAACACATAATTTAGATTAAGTAGAGTAGAATGTCACGTGTTGTCTTCTCGGAATTACAACATGGTGTGAAGGCAACATAACATCCACATTAAAAGATAGTTCACCCAAAACTGAAAGTTCTCAGATCCTGCATAGACAGCAACTAGAAAGAGTTGCTGCATAATGATGCAATGGAGACATGTCAGTGGTCACGAGGTCTGATGCCCTATATAATTACTCTACAATTGGCCCTATATAATTAATTGCATGATGGTGCTAAAGTAATACCCATAATGAACACAAAGCACATGTTTGGCATTGCTGCACCACATTTTATCCAATGTTCATAAACCAATGCAGAAAAAGAGTATAGCCAGCTGAACAGAGATGTTCCTGCCACACATGCCAGGAGAAAGAGCAGCTGAAGCCACATTCATGAGCCCACATTTCCCAGAATGTTCTGGCAAACCCAGGTAACACAAGTACATTTGCAATCAATGCGCTGCCAGATTTTGCTCATATGTGACACAGATCGGATCTGTTCAGTGTAACAGGAAACATAACCGGAAAAAAAACGCATGCATTCGGATATTTTGAGATCGGTTTCAGGCCTCGTTCATATGTGGAAATAAATCAGATTTGTGCCAATGCGACCCCGCGCGATCTCGATGAATACACATAACACAGAATTGCAGTAGGCTATTTAAGTATTCACGCACACATATCTGTTCTGTCTTAAGTGAACACTTGGGGAGCTGATCAGGAAAATATCTAATCTAGATATCTAATCTAACAATAAAAGAGAAGAGGAATACACTCGCTGCACTTCATTGATCTGCTTTTGTAGTTTTATTAATCAGTTTATTTGCAGTGAACACACTTAAGTGATATTATTCGTTATTATTCGTACGCTATTATTCTCAAGAAGAAGCACGTGTGGAGGCGGTAAATGACAACAACGCATGCACGATGCTTCAGATCGTATGCCAAGTGTAAACACATGAATCAGATGTGGGTCACAATTGAAAGAACGTGTAAACGGACAACGAAAAAAAACGGATATAGGCAACAAATCAGAATTGGGCATCAAGACCTGCAGTGTAAACGAGGCCTATAGAAGCCTAAAAGCATCTGCATCTGTTTGTAAATGTGCGATGGATGCAAAAAAATTATATGATTTGATGCCTAAATTAAAACTCTGAAAATGCTGTAAAGAAACCATTTGATCATAGGGATGGGGGATCTGTGAAAACACTTCTTAAAGTCTTTCTTTATAATACATTATAAAAGTAGTTTTAATGTACAGTATTAATTATGCCTAGCAATCCACCTTATAATGCATTGTATGATCTCATGAATGCAGTTATAATACAATATAATAATCTATCAATATAATATATATGAATTTATTTATTTTATAAGGCATTAAAAAATAATGCATTAAAACACAACAAACACACCGAATATTATAATGGATTACATTACAATCAGGGCTGTAGTACTCGAGTCCGGTCTGGAGACATTTTCCTATCGTCTCGGACTTGTTGGTGTTTGCACGCGGACTTGGTAATTGGACTCGCCAAATGTTCTCGCTGGTCTCGGCTGAGTCCAGCAATATGCTTTTTTCTCCTTCAAAACAAAACCACACTCGCATGTCACTCCTAAAAACGAATTGTCCTTTAATCAGATTCAATTACGATTACAATGCTAATTTCAACAATAAAATAGCTACACAGTGTGTTCATGTTTTTATCTGTTGTTCTCTTTGCCTTGACAGATCTAGTGAAAGAGAGAAGTGAAGGGAATAAGTCTTAGAGCACACACGCTTATTGCGTAATTGCCTGGAGCAATAGTAATTTGAAGCTGTTTGTAAAGTCCACCCACAGGAACAAATGTGAAGGAAGACTCTTCTCCCAGTCAGATGCCTGTGTGTTAAAACACGGTGTGGACTTAGGAGACCAAAGTGTCCATACTAATATGTTTTCATTTGACAATGCACCCTTTTCTCTCCACACTGAGACAACACTTTTGTTGAACAGGAAGCTTTTTAAAAGCACTTTTCAAACTGGATAAATGCTGTTTTCACATTATAGTGTGGGCAGTGAAAACATAGTTATCAGAAAGCGATGACGCATGTTTAGTCATGCGATGCATATTTTACAGATAGGTATCAAGGTTTATTTCAGTATTTTGTATCTTTTGTGCTATTCATTTTCACTCCTCTTCTATAATATGTACTTATTTGTACACTTTTTATATTGCAGTCTATAAAGATGACAGAAAATGTACTCAGAAAGCAGTTGCGTTTTAGATCAAACAAATAATCGTGAGTTGAGTGCGAACTGGACATGTCAGTGGACATGTTTCTCATCAGTTTGGATGAGAAAGATTACATTTTTTGTGAATTTAACAGTTTGCCATTTATGTGCATCTAGTGAGCTTCTTTTCTATTAAAATGCCTGCATACGGTGTGTTATGTAAATGCTGACTGTGGCAGGTAATACCAGAGCTGAAGATAAAACACTGTAAACCCTAAACAATAGAATACAAAATTACTTACTGAAATAGTACTGCATGACTCTGCAAGACTCTGATTCTTAAATAAAGTAGCTATCAGGGGTTGTGACATAAGATCCAAGAGCAGATATGTCATATTTATTATTAAGAGAAGGTACAGTAAATAACAAAGTAAACAACAAATTTAACTGCTGACACTTCTGTGAACTTGACTAAACCCGTTGCCAAAAGAGTTGAGCCAGAGGTTGTTTCCCTTGCTGCCCATCCAGCTTCTTGATCTACGATAGACATCTTAGCATACTTCAAATGTATTGAAAGAGGACACCATGAAGAATAAAAATAGAGTACCATGCTGTCTTGACTATACACAGTGACCTGGTGGGGTATTCCAGATCTATACAGTTCTGTGATATGTGAATTATAAAGCATTAAGATAAGTAATATATAAAAGTAATATATTATTCAAATATGTTTACAATATTTATTTTAATGGCGTATATTATAGTTATAAAATTATGCAAAGAATTATTACAAGGTAATGTTTAGTTTATTATATATATATTGATTAATATTATTATTATTATTATTATCTCACACATCATGGATCGGTTTAATGTAGTTCTATAATAATAATGAAGAAAAAAAACACGTCTGGTATGACTTATTATATAATTAGCATCAAACAAACAACTCTCATTTAAAGAAAAATGATTGCACAACCACCAGTTATATGAATCAAGTATGCTAACAGCCTGTGAACAGATGAAGAAGTAGTATAGCATGCTTTTTTATCATCTGTTTCCGTGGTGACTTTTTGATTTATCACACTGTTAAGAATGTCTTGCATGTTTACCAGGAACATAATATTGGAAAAAAAAAAAGTTGAATGATGTTTTTGGAACCAACATATCAAGTAAGCAAGGTTTGGGTTAATCAACCGAGATTACAGTATTTAGCAGATGGTATGTTAACCTTGCTTTCTGGAATACACCCCAGGCATGGTTCCTGAATTTTATTAACAACAGCTCATGTGTCACAGGTTCGCAATCCACAGGCAGGCACAAAAATGAAGAACATTTCAAAATCAAGATTGGACACAAGAGGCAAGAGGGTAGCATACACTCTCAGAAATAAAGCCACAAAAGCTGTCACTGGGGCAGTACCTTTTCAAAAGGTACATGCTTGTACCTAAAGCAGGGGTAGGGAACAGTGATCTTGAAGGGCCGGTGTCCCTGCAGAGTTTTGCTCCAACCTTAATCAAACACACCTGTAACAGCTACTCAAGGTCTTCAGGATGCAGTTAGGTATATTTTTTCCAGGGTTGGAGCTAAACTCTGCAGGAGAGTGGCCCTCCAGGACCAACGTTCCCCACCCCTGACCTAAAGGGTCCATTTCGGTACCTTAAAGGTACATATTAGTGCCTAAAGTGTACATATTTGAACCTAACAGGTACAAAAGTGTACCTTTTGAAAAGGTACCACCCCAGTGACAGCTTTTTGTACCTTGATTTCTGAGAGTGTAAGGACACAGACGGTAATGAGATAACTGATCATGGGCAGGTGAAAAAAGTCAAATCTATAAACAAGCCCCTTGTCCAAATACCCACACTTGTGGCCTTTGCACTTGACCACTTATATGATGTATTTCCTGCATTTGGCCCAAATGTGTAAAAGTGAGGATAAATACCAGAAGTGTGTGTAGAACTCGGCCTCCCAAGCTCCCTGCACTGCAGTGGGTCCCGAAATGGGCTCCACCCTGGAGGCCTTCCGTCTTGGAACCATGCCCCTAGAGGCCTCCAGAGCGCCCTGCCCTCCTGCGTTCCTGAGCTACAGCCTGTGTTATTTGTATCATTAATAACTCTGCTATGCATATACTTGTTTCTTTGCTACTTGTGAGAGCGTAACACCAATATGAAGTTGTGTCAAATGACGCTCTAATTTACAGCATGGTTTCTTGCTAAGTGAATGTGCTGCATAAACAGATGCTGCTGTTGTTTTGATAAAAAAAGGAGTTGTCAGGAGGGGTGCGAATTAAGAGTAGACATGCCAGGTTTGATTGATTAATCAGTAAAGGCCAACAAATGAAACTGGATACTCGAGAGTCTCCGCAAAGGACCAGGGTCAAAATGAGATGGAGATTCACATGAAGGGATGCTACAAGCAAGGCGGTCTGATTAAGGCAATGGCAGCACTAAAATACATAATGTGCCATCAGAACCTGGGGAAACTGTACACCTGATGAGGGTGAAACTGCGCTGCCATGCTACTGTACATTGCAGAAATCCGCTCTGAGAGGAATGCAGCAGATTAATTAATTCATTTTAGGTCTGAAAATCTAGGTCAAGTATCTCCAACCCAAAGGTTACCAACCAAACTGGAGAGCTGCTTTTGTGCAGAGTTCAGCTCCAACCCCAATCAAACACACCTTAACCAGCTAATCAAGGGTTCAGGGTTTGACAATTACAGAAGCATGTTTAATTATAGTTGGAACTGAAGTGTGCAGGTTCCAACATCAAAGGACTTTGTCTTAGTAAAGATTGGCAGTATAGGTAGCAACAAGTCTTAACAAATTAACAACCAAACAAACTTGTTCTTGCATTTCTTGGAAGATGTACAACTTTCCAGTGTGGCTTTGTAACTGTTTTCATTGTAGGAGCAAAAAAAGCAATATTTGTCAAAAATTAAATACTAGTAAGTTACTTACTAACTAGTTGGTTGAGCTATTTTATAAAAGCAGTATCATGTTTGTAATGGTTCTGAGGTTCGGGGAAAATATCAGTCTTGTTAGTGTGATAATGCTTAACTATATTGAAAATATACAATTCTGAAAGTCACTATTGGAGCATTGAACATTGGGGGCATTATGGTAATTGTGATGGCATTTTTGTCCTAAGCTCCTATGTACTTCTGTTGTGCGTCAGTCAAGATCCACAGACTAATTCCATTTTGAGGAATTAAAACATGTAAAACATGTACTACAATTTTACATGTAGCTTTGGCTAGACCTAACAATTAACCCAGCAGTTTACTGTACCTTCTGCACTGGTGACTGTCTGTGGAAACTTGCCAATTACATTGATCATGCCCTGTTCTAAAGTAGTTTTCTGTTTTTTTCTGCAAGTAGCTGATAAAGAAGAGTCTCTTCTCATCCCGGCAGACACACCACTTTGCTCCACAACCAAAATCATATCATGACTGCCACACAAGAACCTCATCATGCCATGGCCACTACACCTGTCATGAGTGCCCTCAAGCTCCACTAGAGGGCACTTGCATCACCTCACCTCCCTTGGACTCAGTTTATATGGACTCAATATCCCAACATGCACTGCACAATCACACCTGTTCACATTTTGTTAATCATCACCTTCAGCTGCTGATCATCACCACACCCACTCACACTCAGTATTTAACTGTCACATTCACACACTGACAATTGTGAAGTATTGAGTTGCCCAGGCTGTCTACTAAGCGTTTTTCAGATCTGTTTTGTTTTCCTGTTTCTCTGAACTCTGCCTGTTCTGCCATTGCTTGACTGTTTGCTGCCTGCCTCGACCCTTTACTTTGTATTATCTACCACATCTCTGTCTAATCTCCTCTACACCTGTTCGCCTGTTGTTTTGACCCTGCCTGTTGTCTGGATTAAAGATCATTACAGATCATTACAGCAATCATTACAGAATACTTCACCACACAGGATCCAGCTAAACTCTCCCAATCACCACAGCAAAGTATTTACCCGGATCCATTGGCTCTCCTCTAAACCATTCTCCAAGATGGTAGAGATATAGAGGACTATGTGGAGGAGTTTTTGGATTACAGCCATCTGGTTCCAGGGGATGACGATCTCTTAAAAGACTGTTTCATAAGTGGACTAGATCCAGAAATTAGTTTCTACCTACCCTGGGACGATCCTGATTGGTCTCTGGCAGAGTTCATTGACTTTGTCCTTGTACACTGTGGATCGACATTCACTGTAGGCGAGGTGAAGTATTCTGTAGTGATTGCGGCTTGAGCGTTTGGATATTGAGTCCATATAAACTGAGTCCAAGGGAGGTGAGGTGATCCGAGTGACCTCTAGTGGAGCTTGAGGGCACTCATGACAACACCAGAGTCCTCAACTGTAATTGTTGTTATTTGTCCTGTTAATGACCTCCAGGCCAAAGCCTTGTCACGCCACGCCACAACAAAGTCAAGTCATGCCAGGGCAGCTCAGCAAAAGTTTCTTCATGTCATGGCCCCCATATCAATGAGTACCAAGCTAGAGCTACGTTATGGCACCCATGCTGGAGAGTGGGGCCATCACATTATCACATGTCCTATGAAGCAGACTGATGAGTTTTTGTGACAACAATATTTCTAATTTTAAAATTATAACCTAATTTACTAATTCACCTCTTGGCTGACTTCTGACACAATGTATGATGTAAGCTTATAAAATTACATAAGGTTATAATTTTAAAACTAGAAATATTTTTGTTACAAAAACCCATCAATCTGCTTCATTGGACATGTGATAACCCCCCAAAGGTGTATAGGATAGTTTTCCAACTCAGTACTTGTGGATATATCCAATTTACGGAGCTTCAAAATCATGGCCACCATCTACCAGCATTACCAAGCTTGGATGAGCCAGAATAATTTTTTTTTATTTTTTTTTGAAAAACTCTGAAAGAAATTTATATACACCTATGATGGCTAGGGGGTGAGTTAAATATGCCATAATTTTCATTTTTGGGTCAACTATTCCTTTAAATTAACACTGGAGATTTTGATGTGTGTAATCATGCGGTGAAATATATTAAACAGCACCAGATTGCCTTGGGGGTGTGTGAACACAAAAGATGACAGTTGGCCCTGTCAGAGAAAGAGGAATGGAGAGGAGTAGTAATGCTACAAAATTATATTAATTCAACTTGAAAAGTACTTTTGTTTGGTTTTCCCTGTGTTCCTGCCTCCTATTTCAGTTCCTCATTTGTTTCCACAGTTTTTGATTAATTACTCCTTATCTGTTTCAGTTATGCCTAATTAAGTTCCATGTGTTTATAAGCCCTGTTGCTTTCCTGAGTTGCTTTGTCTTGCGTTGCTGTTATGTATTGTGTTTGTAGCCCACATTACTCCTGCCTAAGGATTATGCATTAAAAGGACTTTTTGTTTGTTCCAAAGCCTGAGTTGTGTGCTTCCCTTAGCACATGTAACAGAACACAAGACCAAAAGATATGATGACTGCTGAGGAAAGGAAAAGTTTCCTCTGAGACACGCCGCCTTTTACCAGCTCATTTCCCCACATTCCCCACAACGGTTTGGACCGCCTGCTTCCTCTCAACTACCCCCGAATCCTCTGAAGTTCCATCATTGTCTTCAGCCCAGAGACACCAACTGTCCCCAAGTCAAGCCCAATGTCCGTGGTGAAGTCAAGTCCGCCGATCCAGCCCACCAACCGCTCCAAAGTCAAGCGCACCAGTCATGGCTACCCCAAGTCCGCCGACCAGTCTGAATCAACTTTAGCCGGAGTCAACTTTTTTCCTGGAGTTCTGAGCACCTATCCTCACTCCTTCATCTCCGCTAATCCTGTCCAGCTTTCCATCGTCTCCTGACTCTCCGAAGTCTCCACTTGTCCCAGCCAGCTCCACCCTCCAGTGCCTGCTCCCCCTGAGCTCCCTTCCAGACTCCCTCCAGGCGTGTGAAGTCCTGAATCTCCCCAAGAAATTTTACTTCAGATCCACCGTGGCTCTGCAAACTGGCCTGCTCCAGTTGTACCAGTTGTAAACTAAAAGTCGTAATTGTGATTAATTAATCACCCTCTTGTTGTTCCAAACTGTAAGTCTTACGATCATCTACAGAACACTAGATATTTTTGATGAAATCTGAAAGCTCGCTGACCCTCGATAGACAGCAAAGATACTACCACGATTAAGGCACAGAAACATGGCAAGGAAATCTGTAAGATAATCCATCAGGAGATCAATCATAATTTTTCAAGTAGCAAGAACACTTTTTGTGCTCAAAGAAAACAATAGTAATTTATTCAGCAATTCTTCTCCTCAAGTGACCGTCAAGACTAAAGTCATTGCTATGATTTTTTTTCCTAGCGAACAAGCTTTTATAATGCACATTAAATGGTGGGCAGAGTGGGCAATATATGAGAGCTAATGTATTGCAGGAAGTTATTTTAAGCAGGCAAGATGCTCAAAAATGTGTCAGTGCTGCTACTTAAACTACTGTATACATATATATATATAGGTGGACGCATAGTGCACACTATCTTAGAGAAAACCATAGAGAATATAATAACATACAGTAATGAGGAGTTTCACTGCTGCATTTTTTAAATGTAAATGTCTGTGTATGGCACATGCTGCATTATTGAACCGAATAAACCATGTGAACAATTCGATTTCATTAAGGTAAATAATTTGATTTGTACAATTTGGTATGAAACATAGACTAATTTATTTGATAATTACACATAATATTAAAAACCATACATAATGCATGACTCTTTATTAACTTTTTAAGTTTTAACTATGGTTAGCGTGATGCTGTGGTTTTTGCATTTATAATATCTAAAGCAGGGTTTCTCAAATCTTACCCTGGAGGTCCAATACACTGCAGAGTTTAACTCCAACCCTGATAAACTCACCTACCTGTGATTTTCTAATGATCCTTAAGACACTGATTAACATCCTCAGGTGTGTTTAATTAGAGTTAGAGCTAAACTCTGCAGTGCATTGGACCTCCAGGGTAAGATTTGAGAAACCCTGATGTACAGTATAAACCTGTAGATTGTTGTCAAAGCATGACAACAATAGCTTTGATTGTATCTTTGCAAATTTGTTGAAATAATTCATATTTTTGCATCTTGATCCTCAAGATTCCTTTACATGTTTTGTTATGTGATACTGGGTTTCTATGTTAGGAAGGAAGGGAGGAAGAAGGAGCAACAATAAGAGAACTGATATTTAGATATTATTATTACATCGTATTATTTCAGTAGAACATGGAAGCAAAATATTTGGATGATTTTCACACTCTTCTTATTACAACAACAGTTCCTAGTAACCATGGCTGTTAAGTCAACTGACTTCTCATGTAATTTCTGTATAGGACTGTGAGCACTCTGGGACATGTCCAATACTCTCTGTCAAGCCTAGTCGAGGGCTGGTAGATGAGAAGTTTCAGATTGTTGTGACAAATCTACCATTGAAACAAGAGGTGACGCTACACGCTCTACATCAGTCAGAAGACAAAGACCTCTGGGAGGCGTTTTTTACACTACATCAGTGATGAACATGGGACAGTGACAGGCACATAGCACAGTCTGATCCAGACCTCTACAAAAATTACATTACAAAAATGACAACAAATAGTTTGAAAGTTTATTCATGCAAAGATGAGTGGAGAGTCTAAATGGCTTTGGAGGGCAACTTGATACATTGTTGTGGCACCAAGCACATCTGAAGTCTTCCTTAAAGGCTGGACATAGTAAGCAGAAGTTATCTAAATATAGTTATAGACACCAAAAAAAAAGTGATGGAATAATAATTGGCGACTGGAACTTTTTCACAAAGGCATGAAGAATATTAAAAGACTCATTTGGAGGATGATGTCTAATTACAGGGAGTCTTCATGTGGTTCTTGTTCTAAAAAGCAAAATCAAGTTTAAATACTTTAATTACACAACAATGAATGAAACGGCATGAAGAGAATGAATAATGTCCCCTAAACCTTTTAAATTTAGTGAGTAATTATCTAATAATAATCTGTTTTAATAGACAAGGCACTGATAGTATTTGGCGCTAACTTTTGGAACTATTAAGCAGCTCCACGAGCTGCCATTGCTGTAAAAACCTGGGCCCTCATTTATCAACAGTGCGTAGAAAAGGTTCTATATTTTGTCCAACGAATGAAATTTAGAATGTGCCTAAGTACAAGAAAATCCGCATTTATCAAACGTGCGCACGCAGTTCTTACGCACATG
>JAUMHE010000046.1:13145253-13160800 GCA_032359235.1 Enteromius mattozi
TTATTAAAATTGCATAAAGAATTACCTATCCTGTCGTTCCTGCCTTCGCCTACCTGAATCGACACGACTCCGTGACAATGCCTTATTCTATCACCTTATTCTACATCCCTAAACCTACCCAACACCCAAACTTAACAACTACCGCACTAACTATTAACAAGCAGCAAATTATGAGCTCGCTGAGGGAAAACTCATAGTTAATAGTGAATAAGTTTTCCCTATTATAAATGCAATTCCTGTGAACGCAATAGACTTCAATAGACTCAATTCAATTCTGTTGCTGAACATCACTGAATTTATGCATTTTGTTCATTTTAACTATTCTAATAAATAGTCTAATGTCACATTTTATTTTAAAGCCCCGATTCTCACTAATAACTAACTACTAACTGATGATGCAAAATACGTGTTTTACTGATGAACAGCCAATAAGTTAATAGTTTGCATGCTAATAAGCAACTAGTTATTAATGAGAATTGGTCTCTATACCAAAGTGTTATCCGAAGTACTAACTTGAGATGCTATTTTCGTAACACTTTATTTTGTTCTCTTAACTAGTTGCTTATTAGCATGCATATTACTAGAATATTAGCCATTTATTAGTAGTAATTAAGCATATAGTAATGCTTTATTCTACATTAACTTATTCTACATCCCTAATCCTACCCAATACCTAAACTGAACTACCGCTAATTAATAAGCAGCAATTGAGGAATTTATTGACTAATAGTGAATAAGTGTAAACATTTAGAATTAGTTTTTAACTTTTATTTTCCATTTTAATGTTTCAGTCATTTTAAATATGACTATATAGTTTATATTACTGAAATAAAATAGTATTTTATTTCAGCTAATATTTACTGTATTTCAAGCTACGTTTTTAGTTAATGGTTTGAGTTATAGTTAAGTATAATACCCCCGGTAATATGATGAAATTCATTTGCTCTAGATCTGCTGCAGTCAGGCATGTTCTCCATCAACCCACACCAGGCCTTTCTGAGTGAAGCATTAGGTGGGAATGTGCCTGTGTGTGTGTGTGTGTTTCTGTCTTTCTCTGATTCATTCCACTAATTACTCTTAATAACAGCCTGAGTGCATTAATGAAAAGTTGTTAATTAAGAGTACATAGACTGTGTGCGAGTGAGAGAGAAAAGAGGAGGTGGCGTCCTTTGTTTTATAAATATTCATCTGCTTGTCTGGCTGGGGGATGCACATTGGGTGTTGGGCTGAATCGTATGCAAATCAGCTGATAAACAGCGCCACACATCCCTGCCTTCATTTGTCTGGGAAATAGAGGCTGTCTCCCCTAGCTGTCCTGAAACAGCCAACAGGGGCAAATTAACCTTTACAAGAGGGCAAAAGGTTCCATCAACGTACCAAGTGAACCCCTGTAGCCCCGTAATGACACCTCGCGAGCAAATTAAACCACAAATTACCCCGTCCTAACGTTTTTTTCCTGCCCTCCCGTGAGGGTCTTTGACTTTGTGGAGTCAGCTGGTGTGTGTTTCTGTGGCTTCTTGTTTCCATTGGGAGCGCTGTTTGTTTAGATAATCTGGCTCTCGGTGGGGAGTTAAGAGTAAAAACACATGACATGTCAAATTCTTGACCAAATATGATTACATTTTAATACTGGGTGATTTTAACATTCATGTTTGCTGTGCTGCTAATGTCTTGGCTAAGGATTTTTAAATCTTATGTCCTCTCTGAACTTTGTGTAATGGGTAAAGGGCCCCACTCACTGCCTTGGTCATACATTAGATCTCGTATTTACCTATGGGACTGTCGGCAGCTCTGTTGCCTTCTCCATCATGTACTGTATCAATTTAAGAGCGTTGGGGTCGTACCGGATTACTTTAAATTAGCATCTGTGTTACCTATTCGTAAGAAGTCTTCACTTGATCCGGCAGTTCTTTCAAATTTCAGACCAATTTCCAATCTCCCGTTTTTATCTAAAATTAAAAAACAAAAGCTGTTTTCTTGCAACTGCATAACCCTTTGAGTGTTAGTGGTATTTCTGGTGTTTTTCAGTCAGGTTTTAAAAGGCTGCACAGTACAGAGTCAGCCCTTTTGAAGGTTTTTAATGGTATTTTAATTACCACTGATGCGGGCAACATTATGGCATTAGTGCTTTTAAACCATAGTTCAGCTTTTGATTTTGTGGACCACAGTATCCTGTTGTCTAGGTTAGAAAACTGTATAGGTATTAGAGGCACCGTTCTTAACTGGTTTCGATCTTTTCTGTCCAATGGAAGATTTTCTATCAGAATCGACAATACTCCTCTTCTGTAGCGCACTCTATATGTGGTGTTCCCCAGGGATCAATCTTAGCACCGATATTGTTTTCTTTATACATGTTACCCAAGAGATCTGGTGTATCGTATCGTTGCTACGCCGATGATACTCAGCTTTACATACCACTTAAGCATGATAATAACTCTGCTTTAACTGACTTAACTGCCTGTTTCTCTGAATTAAAAACGTGTTTACAACTAAACAATGATAAAACACAAATTGTGTTGTTCGGACCAAGTGGTAAAACTGATTCGAGCAAAATCGATCTGGGCTCTCTTACCGCTCATCAAGTTTATGATGCTAAAATATTTGACTGCAAACTGAAGCTAGATAAACAAATTAAAGCCACTGTGAGTAAAGCCACTGTCCAGCTTCTTCCATCTTCATAGAATAGCGAAGGTTAAACCCTTTCTGAGCAGGAAGAGTTTTGAGACTCTAATATATGCTTTCAACTCTTCACGACTTGATTACTGTAAGTCACTCTATTATGGCTTGCCGGCTTCATCTATACACCGACTCCAGCTAGTTCAAAATGCGGCTGCTCGTTCGCTCACAGGCAGTCACAAATGGGTGCATATTACACCTATCCTACGTTCGCTGCACTGGTTACCAAAGCAGTATCATATCAAGTTTAAAATCTTGCTCTTTGTGTACAAAGCTGTAAACGGTCTTGTTCCTCAATATCTCTCAGAATTGCTTACTGCACACATTCCTACTAGGTCATTGAGATCTCAGTCAACATTTATGTTGTGGGTTCCCAGAACAAGACTAAAAAGTAGGGGAGATAGAGCTTGTCTTTCTTCCCTCTATCACAGACGTTTACTCCACACGCTGCATCCGCAAAGCTAACAGCATTGTGGATGATCCCACCCACCCCTCACACACACTCTTCACCCTCCTGCCATCCAGAAAGAGGTACAGAAGCATTCTGGCCCGCACAACTAGACTGTTGAACAGTTTCTTCCCTCAGGCAATCAGGTATCTCAACAGAGTACTGAGCTGATACACACACGCACACACATACACGGACTACAACCTAGACTATGCTGGACATAGTCAGACACAGACATACATATACACACATACTAAATGCTCTTTTTGCACGCACGTCACTTTTTCATTATCATCTCAAATCTATATTTATACTTATACCTCTGTAACCTTTTTGATACATGGTCCATCTCTGTTCTTCATCCATTCAAATCATATATTTATACATCAAACTTGGTCTTGGTCATCCCAGTAAGGTTGAGTATATGTTGTTTGTTTGCACTGTCCTGTCTTGTCTATCTTCTGTGCACTTTTTTGTTGTATGTGTTAGGATATTTGCACATGTATAGATTAGCATAGTTTATAGTTTAAGTATAGTCTATATCTTTAGTCTTAATTTTTTTTAATTCTAAATTATTTATTAAAATTTTCCTTTCACTCCATGTTTAGCTCCATGTATGTCTGTATCTCTGTACTTCTGTGTTCTGTGTAGCACCTCTGGTCTAGGAGGAACGTTGTTTCACCTCACTGTGTACTGCATCTGCTATATATGGTTGAAGTGACAATAAAGCTTCTTTGACTTTGGCTTTGACTTGCTTGACAGCACTAAAAAATACACAATGACATGGTAAAAAAAAAAATATATATATATATATATATTTTTTTTTTTTTTTTTTAATATTATATTATATATTAATATTTATTAATGTGACCTTCACACAGAAACAAGTCTAAATCTGTTACATGTACAGTAATAAAATCTACCCCTGCATCATAAAAACATCCTTGATTACATAACCATGTGTTTTGTGTGCATCACAGTGAGAGAGCTACAGCACTGAAACAGGCCACTGATAAGGCGAAGGAAACTCTGGAGGACACTGAGCGCTCTCAGACTGCTGCCGGCGAAAAACTCGAAGAGGCTGAGAGAGACATTAACCAAACAAAACAACAAATTGCTGATGTGAGAATTTATACCTTTAAAAATCCCTATGCATCCTAACAAAATCAGTGTGTTTTTTTTTTTGATAAAACGTCTGTGTCTACAGGTACAATCAAGAACTGAAACGACCGAGTTCAAACTAAGCAGCTGCACAGGAAGGTTTCTGGATCTTGAGAGAAAGGTTGATGAACTCCAACAGAAAACTCTACAAACATCCAGCAGCGCAGATGAGACTCAGAAACAAACTGAGTACATCACAGCAGATGTTGACCACACAGAAAAGGTGGAATCCTAATGAAATTTACACATACGAACACTTGAATACTGAATGTGTTTTAATTTAGGTATTAGAATATGTATGTATGTATATACAGCACTGTGCAAAAGTCTTAGGCCACTGTACAACACAGTACTTTAGTATTAATCGTTTGATAGCACTAATTTAAATATATTTAAGGTATAAGGAAAATATAACTTTTTAGTTGGTGGATACACCGCATTCATACACCACAGGCATTACATTTATATTTTTCTTGAATATGTATGATTATACTCTCTTTCGACCCTCACAGGCTGCATTTGTATGTGTGTATTTTAGGAGATTGACTCACTTGTGCAGCCTAAGTACCAACTGGCCAGTGGTCTGATAGATCAAAAGGCAGCAGGCGTAGTTGATGCACGTCAGAAGGCGGAGCAACTACGTCAGGAGGCAAAAGATCTATTAACAGATGCCACAACGAAACTACAGAGACTAAGAGGTAAAACTGCTCCCAGATTTGAAGATTAGATTCTAGACTTACCTATGATTCCTCACTTTTCTTCCTCTTTAACTTTTCCAGAGCTGGAGAGATCATTTGTGGAAAATCAGAGCATTCTGGCGGAGAAAGCTCAGGAGCTGGATGGACTGGAAAATGAAGCCAGAGATGTACTGCAAGAACTCAGTCAGAAAATCACCTTCTACAGCACCTGCGCTTAACTACTATGACAAAGAACTAATAAATATTGTTATAAACTGAAATTATAATCAGATGTATCAGCTTTATTTTATCAAAATATGTTGCCTGAATGCAATTTAATGTATCGCACTACAAAAAGCAATGTAAGGTTTTACTATGACCCTTCATTGAATAGCTATATAGTTTGGCTTTTTCTATGACACTATGAAAAAACCCATTCAATTTATATTTTGTGTCCTAATGAAGAATATGAGCAATACTTAAACATTCCTCTGAGTGGAATAAGAGGAAGCCCTGTGCGTTGCGAACAGCAAATCAGTTTGGATTTGCTTGATAAAACTAATGGTGACAAATGAAATGGCAAAATAAAAATTCCATATGATAATGAAGCTATGATTTTAATGTTTTTAGCATATTACTTTCATAAAACATTGTAAAGAGCAACATGATGAAAAGAACTAGGCCTATTGTGCGATGTTTATTAAATATTTAAACGCATTAATCGATGATACAATGATCATTTAATAATAGTAAAGCTTGTGAAACCGAATATATATATATATATATATATATATATATATATAAATTCGTGACGCAATCTTACGGTTGGTTTCATTTGATTAATTTCGATGGTGATGTTGCCGTTATACACAGATACATACTTGAGACACGAAAGCCCGCGAAATGTGAAACACAAAGAGAGATTAACTCAAAAGGAAGGTTACAGGTTTGCAAATAGCTACAAAAACGATACAGTCTTGAAAAACGTTAGCATTGTGGAGCACCAAACTACAATTAGCGACGATGTTAACTTAAATGTACAAGCAAATTATAATTAATTTTCCCAATAAACCAACCAACCAACCAACCAACACTCTTCCAAGCTTGGTAATGATGGTGGAGAGTGGCCACTATTTCGAAGCTCCATAAATCACATAGTTTTGAATGGGGAAGCTTAATATGGCCGATCAATCACAAGAAGACCCTGTAGCCGCATGTAACAAATTAAAATTCGAAAACCAGAAGTTTAAAAAAATTACGTCATATATTGAGTACAATGTCTTTTTGGATTTAAAATCTAGGTTTGTGCGTCTAACCAGGAGTTTTGTTAAATATAATGAATTGTAGCCTAATGTCATGCTTCTAAGTTTATTGTTCCACTGAGTCTGACGAGCTTTTTTTTCTGTAGTTTCATACCGGAGTTATCCTGTTCCGTTTCCTTCATCAACCACAAGAGGACGACAGCCATCTTAAAATCACTGAAGCAAAGGCGTTATCAGTGACCTTTGAAACTAATGAAAGGCATTCAACGCTTCAGATCTCGCAAAGGATTATCTTTCAGGTAACTAATGTCAAACAGCACAGGCAGCCTAATATAAAAACTAAAAAATAAGCTAGTTAGAAGAATGGTTCCATCCACAGAGAAATGCATCTGGTGCTTGAGTAAATAAAGAATCAACAAAGTCAAATTTCAGTAAAAATGAGGCCGTTTATTTTTAGGTTTAATCGTATTTAAGACCAGACCAGTCTCCTACCACATGGACACTGAAGCATGTATAAAATAAAATCAATTTCCCCATGCTTAAAAGGTAAAAGGCCTCTAAAACTCTAGTTATACACCACATTTAGGTTGATGGGTAAATTCAAATTTTGTGGATTATACAATCTTCAGTCAAAACTACAGGTAGGCACACACTCAAAGGGACTGGTAATAATGCTGAAATCAGTTTGCATTATGGGAATCATTAAAGCATACATTAAACAAAGCAAATTAAAAAATGCATATAAAAATAGTAATTCTAAGAAACAGTTCAGAATGCGTTACATAAACTTGACAGAGACATTTGTTTCCTTCTCATGTTCTAGTTTCTATAACCCCCAAGGCATTTCTATTACACAACAAACAAAAAGACGGTGTTTCCATCTTTTGTGGTCAGTACAGAGCACCACTGCTCAGACTAGAGAATAAAAAAATAAAAAAACAAATCCCACACAGAATCTCATAAAGCGGGGCGCTGTGTTTAAAGTGCCAGTGAAAAGAACTTCAGGCCATTTCAATAGTACAATGGATGAAAATACAAATTAAATGGATGCAACTCAGAGCATGTCTAAAACGTGTGCGCATTTGTTTGTGTAAAATAAAAAATAAACATACATTTTACCGCATAAAGAAAAAACAAGCATTATTTAAGACCACAACCTTTTTTGTATTCTAACATTACAATTAATCACATTCCCCAAACATTCTCATTACTGTGATTAAAAAAAACAAAAAAGTAATTAAAATGATTTTCAAATAGAATCAAATACACCACAGTAATAAGAATCTGAGAATAATGAATATTGAGAATAATAATGAGAATTCCTCGAAAGTGAACCACCCACGAGAAAATGCATCGTGACAATAATGTCCCCGTACAAAAAAAATACTAATAAAATTATGGTCTCCAGTTAGTCTTCATGTTCTTTATGCAAAGTATTTTTTTCTTATGCCTGTAGAATGACATGTTACCCAGATGTGTTTTTGTGAGACTACCATCGCCACCTAAAAAAAGCACATAAAACATGTAAAAAGGTGGTTAACCTTTACTTTTAAGACACAGCTAACAAAAGTTACTTAAAATAACACATAGTAATAGTCAGAGATGGACCCGTTTCTGCTACAGTTCATCATGAATACTCTTTCACATACACACAAAAACACAACAGACAAAAAAAAAAAGAAAGGAAGTGTTAAAGCCGTCGTCTTGGGACAGTCACATTATGAAGGGAACATCCCAGGAGGAGCACTTTATCTGACGAGAACATCATTGGACGTGCATGTTTCATGTCCCTCATCTGGGCAGCAGCATTCGTTCTATTGCACACTGCAAATGCTCCCAGTTGCTCCAGCTATACAGCAGTAGACACACGCATACGAAAGTCCCAAACATGTGTAGACGACTCCGCATGAGCGGAGCGGAAAACTTAGCAGCAGTGGAGACGCACACCAAGATCACGGTGACGATGGCCAGCATGATGTTGATGCATTTTCCCAGCAGCACTTTGGCGTCGGCGCTTTCCAACTGCAAGACCTGCTGCTGCTGCTGTTGTAGCTCCAACTTACTCACTCGCGTCTGACAGATTTCTAAAGCATCCTGCAGAGAGGAAGAGAAAGAGATATCATTTCACTTCTCAGATCTGATTGGCCAAGCAGCATTTCCAAAAATTCTGATATTTAAAGGGATAGTTCACACAAAGTTCACCAGGCTGTTTTGGGTCACCACTGACTTCCAGAGTATTTTTCTTTCCTACTATAAAAAAGAATGGTGAAACAAAACAGCCTGGTTACAAACTTTCTTCAAAATATCTTCCTTTGTGTTCGGCAGAACAAATAAACTATGAACTATTCCTTTAAGTGTGCTATTAGTATACTTCTTTTAAACTAAAAATAGGAAAGTATACCTTTAGTCTACTTATGTACTTTTCAGTAACGGGCTTTATGTTCTTATTAGAAATGTACTTAAAATGACATTTAAGTATACCTGACTTATACTAACTGACTTACAATGTCTAAATATATTTGAGCTATACTGTGCTAGAATCAGTGTTTTCATTGTTATACCGTAGGGGGCGCTAGTACACATCTTCTGTACTGAATTTCCAAAAAACACAAGTGAAGAAGAAACCCGAAACCACCAGATGCTTCCACATGTAATCTAACAGGATCACCAGACTGCATACAATGCATGAAGCGAAAATAATATATGTTTGTTTACAAACAGATACTTTCTTTTGATGTTTCGTATGTTCGGATATTCATATAACAAATATATGCAAATTAATACCTAAACAGGGACATGCTAGTATACTTAAAATATGATGTAAAGTTCACTTAAAAAAAAACGTACAAGTATACTTAGTAGTTTACTGAGATTTAGTGTACTAAACATGCTACAAGTAAATTAGTAATCAGTGTACCTATAAGTTGACTTTTAGTATAGTTGCTACACACTGATGTAAACTAGTTACTACTGTTATACTTAAACGTGTACTTTTATATACTAAAAAAGTGGACCAATTTAGTCACAAGGAGTATTCAAATAGTACACTACTAGTACATTGATATTATATACGTACTACATAAAGTAGACTTACAAATATACTAAACTTTACTCAAGTATACTTAATAAAATAAACTTGAAATATACTGCTTTTTGGTAAGGATAGGACTAAAGCTTAAATTAACGTGGAAAAGATGACTTTATTGCTTTATCACATTGCATCTGGTAACACAGAGTAACATTAGGCTGAAATTCCTTTTATTAAGTGCTTTTTACGTAAGTTTTACAGTAGTTTACTGTTATGTTTGTAGTGTATGTGAGTGTTTTTGTGCAGTTCTGTACCTGTATATCTCGTGCTCGTTCATTAGCTTGATAGGCCATCTTCTCTTCAATGCTGGCTAGCTCCAGTTTAAGGTTTCCGGTCTCGTTTTGATGGAGCTCTGTGAGGTCGTTCAGTTGTTCTTCCAACCGCTCACACCTTATAAAGAAAGAACAGCAATTAGTGAGAGTGTGTGAGAAATACAGAGAGCGGAAATGAAAAGTTGAAGAGACCAGCCTATGTTGGTCTCTAGCTTGAGATGCTGATGTCCCCTACAAATGCTCATAAGACCTATGTTTGATATTCAAGCTGATATTTACTTCCATGATATGGCTGATAATTAAAAATAAATGGCTGATATTATAAAATGTTTTTTTTTTAGAAATAAATAGAACAGTAAAAGTGTTACAAGTGAATTTTAGAAGCAATATCATAATGTAGAGTACAATATTATAAATCCAAAGTTGTATCATGAAGCGCCGGCCGATAGAGTCTAACTCAATCTGATATAATGACATCATTATTCACATGGCACAGCTGATTGGTTCTCTCCTATATCGGCAGCTAATGACTTCACTCCTCAACACTCAAATGCTCAGCTAGCATTTGCACGCTTCAGAAACCCTCCACCTTCCCCAGCTCCACCTGTATAGATCTGCTATGGGGTGATTCATGTATGTTAAATGTGGGAATTATATTTCTTACATGCTCACAGCAGCATGTCTGTGGTTCTATTGGCAGAAGCAAGTCTCGGTACTTGCTCTGCCACAGCAGGGGCATAGCAGATCTATTCCACCAAGACAAAACACATTAACATCGCCTTGTATATAACTATGGTAAACTCTCTGAGAGTTGTCATGACAAAATTACAATATAGTAGTGTTTTTTAACATTAAAAGAGCATTAGACAATGGTAACGTTTATCTAAAATAAAATAAAAAAGTGTCCAGTGTCGACTATTCATCATCGATTTATCGGCTGATCGTTATATAGGACTGTCAGAAGACAAAATGTAGTTACAAAAGACTATTTACCTGAACCGCTCCTCTTGTAGTGTTTGCATAATACTCTCAAATTCACATCTAAACTGGGTCTTCAGAGTGTCAATGTCTTCTGACAGTAGATTCTGAGCTTGCCTCAACTCTCTGATCTCCTCCCAAGCTTCCACCAGCCGGCTGCTGTTTTCCCCTTGACCTCCTTCTCTCCCAGACCCGCTGTGGTGCCCCGTCACACCTGATCCAGTCACATGACCGTTACTCTCAATTGACAGTGACGTCTCCGTTGAGCACTCGTCATCACTCGGGTATTTGGGTTTAGGGGATATTGTGGCGCTGCCGCTCAGATTTCGGGCTCCTCCTTCGGCCTGCAGAGCACCTCCCGTCTCCATGGTGGTCTTCAGGTGTGCAATGTTGTCCGCGCTGCCAAATTTGTTGCGAATGAGGTTTGCAATCTCTCTGGATTTGCTGAAGAAGAACGGTGGAGACAGCGACACTCCTGGACCAATAGTTTTGACTTTGTCCAAATGTGGGTGGCGCCCGCTTCCTGTGACCACACTTTCCTTGAGGTTGTCTCGGAGCAGCTCATTTTCTTTGGAGTGCGGTGGCGTGTGTTTAGTCCCGTTTGAGAAGTCGCACTCCCTCATTTTACGCTGATACTGCTCTAGCTTCTTCTGAAGCTGAGCGATATTGTGTGCCGTTTTCTGGTTTTTCTTCTCAAACACCTGTTTGATGCGGCTGCTCTGCTGCTTGTCGGCACTGTTAATGAGTTTGAGATACTCGGCCACGTTCTCATCCTGTAAATTTTGTTCAATTCTCAGCTGTTCTTTCACTTTTAGCACCTTCTGCTGCAGGGTGTCCAGACCGGTACGTAATCGTGGACCGTCCCGTACCACCAGATCAGAATCTAGATCTAAACACGTCTCCGAGCCTCCTCGACGCATGACAGTTGGCACGTTGAGGGTGTACACATCACTACCTCTCTCCGCCTGAAAAGAAACAGAATGAAATAAATAATTTTAGGATGGATCCAAAAAACATGTCTTCACAAAGAGCTTGCATTAAGCACTGGTCAATATTCAACCAATAGGCTCCATTTGATATTGCTTTATTGGCCATACCCAATATATTTAGTATTATTTTTGTATATAATGTTATTTATTTTTATATAATTTTATATCAATAAATAGCCTGTATTTTTCTATTTTTGATTTAATTTTTTCATATTTTAATAATTTCAGTAATTTTATTTTAGTTTGAGGGTTCATTTCAGTTAATCATTTCAAAAGGCTTAATAGAGAAAATCATTTCCAACAGCAATTGAAACATTAGTGTTTTAATTTTTTAAAGTACCATAATACAGGTTCATAAAAAAATAAATCAGTCCTTGATTACTAATTGCATTTGTCTGCTCTATTATTTAGTTTTTACCTCTTGCTCTTAGCAATGCTTCAATATTAAATTAAATTATTATTATTATATATGCATATTTTTAGGACTTCTACAACAGATACAAAAGACATACAGTTAGACAAGAACCAGAAAACAACCATTAAACTGCCTTAGGAACAACATGACAAAAGAAGGCATACTTTATTGGAACAGGAAATTACCTAAGTAGACTTTTTTTCAGTCGTGCAGTCATATGATGAAACTACACAGAACTGAAAACTAGAAAAGAAGTCATAAGCTACATAATGATTCAGCATTTTTCCAATGCAGACAAGTCATGTGATTATCCTTTGGATGGGTAAATCGGTCATTCACTAGCCAGAGTAATAAAATATTTACTTGTCCAGAACAAAATTGAATAATAGTACAACAGTAAGACACTCTAGAGCTGTTAACATTAAAAACTTGTTACGGTCACCACATTATCCAATCTCCATTTACACTGAATGTAATAAAATCAAAGACACAAAGTTTAAGTGCTTCTCTAGTTTTTTTTTTTTATTGCTAGAGAAGCACATAATGTTTTATTTAGCCTATACATGTCTAGCAAGTAAAATTCTCTTTCACTTTCCCCTTCAAAAAAAACCCCTTGTCCTGAACAAAGAGTTAATGTTGAGCTATGCGATATAATGGCTATGAATAAAGAAAAAGGTACATAAGTAGTAAATAAAGATTTGGGTCAACAATTTTTGGACCGAAATAAGCCGTGGACCAAATGAAGTGGGAGGAATTCCTCTCAGAATGAAGAAATAAATAAAGCCCTTCATAAGGTCACTTTATGAAGCTGTGCAATGGACTGACAATAATAAGTCATCCCCAGGGTCCTGAAGAACATAAATTTATTCAGGCAAACTAAAAGGGTACTTCAAAAAATCATCATAATTTACAAGTCAATCCAGGTTAAAGTGGCCCAGTGGGCCTGCCATGTTCTGCATGCACCCTGTACTTTGGTAGTCTCCAAAAAAAAAAAAGTATAGGTGCTGTCTGTAATTTTTTTTTAACTGTACTATTCACAGATAATTACAAAACATGCTAAGTTCATATACTTGTTTCTCTGAAAACTGATGCTACATACAATAATTCTTCTGAAATGTGTGTTCCGTGTCGGAATATCTTTTTTTTGTGTATCTGTGTGATTCCGCCCACTACCAGTTTGCCCAATAGTATCTGGACACTCCAGGTTGCCAATGGTGTTAAACGCAGCCTACTGCAGCCATGGAAGTGAGCCATCGAACTATGTCAGAGATCCCAGTGTAAGGGTCGTTAACACAAAACACATTTTTGCATCTAAAAGTGCACAATGACCATTGTGCAATAACACGTATGCAATAATCATGCATGTTTGCTGAGAGTGACGAATGGCTGTTCAGTTTACGCCAGTGGATACACTTTTAAATAGCACATTTCTGGCGTCCACCTCCGACAGCAAAACCTTACGTTCATTACCGTAATGGAGCTTCATCTAAATTTCGAATGTCCCCGGTGCCAAATTGGATGCTTATTTAAATGTCAAGTTCCAAAAAAAACTATAAGAGTAGTGCATAAAGATCTCATAACTTTTAAAGCTGCTTGATCCTTTTAGAATTTAAATGATTCATTCATTTCATTCATTCAGTTCTCAAAATCTTCCCTGCTGGTGGGTCTAAATATCTTTCCAGCAATTTTATCCAAATCAGAAACGGTGCTTTGAATTATTTGAAGCAGAAATTAGATTTCTGAGCTAAAGTGGAAAGGAATTAAAAGCTAACAAGATTTTTTTTTAAAATACAGAAATGAGGATGAATAAATAATTACACCATGTTCAGTTTTGGTTGAGTTCTCCCTTGAAATTACCCGGGATGAATCATCTCTTCTACAAGATTGTGAAGATGGTTCGTTTTCGTCAGGCCATTCTCAAGCCTTACTAAGAGCTACATTCAGCATCTCAACACGTACGAACAACACTAACAAGAGACAGATGGAGGCTGCAATTTTCAAACTTGTGAGCCATCACTATGGCTTTAGAAAAGCTCTTTTCAGAGCAGAATACTTATTATTATCAGCTCTTAGGGGTGAATTATCTCTGTACGCTTATATAAAACTTTATTCAGATGTCCAAATGTCAGATATTTGCAAAGAAATTAAATTTGTCTGTTACCATGGCAGCTAGCCATCAAGCGGTAACAGGCCGACAGAGATCAGGGACACAGGCTTTATGACTCGACTAGAGTGGAGGAGAGGGAAGATAAGACAAGCAAATGCAGACCACAGGGAGCAAATACATGTCGACTCGAGCATTACTGGCAAAGTCCATGAATCTGAATAGAAATCGGTCTATAAAACACATCCAGTTAATCATAATTTGAGTTGAAACATATGAAGACACACATTTTCACACTTAAAAATCTGAAAGTGGTTTAATCTGTTGCGACGATGACAAAGGACGTATGCAAACTCAACCAATGCCATTCAGCAGTTTCATTTCACTTTTTGACACTTTTCAGTGTTTCGAAATTGACTGAAATGTAGCTTAACCAATGCTCCATGGTCACTAAAGCATAGTGTTGTTTTTAATGCCTAAAACATATTTTAATGCTCCTAATTTGTCACCAAGGTAACATTATAACTTGTAGGAAAACAAGATAGATTGGTAAATCTAAAAATATGTATTAATAGCTGCTGCTTATACGCCAACATCATTTAATTAAATACATTTAGCACAAGATACATTCATTATGTTATTCAATACGTACTTTAAAAACATGAATATGTGCACTTAATATGTCAAGCAAGCATGATCATGATGCTGTTAATATCGAAACATTTCATTATTATCCACTTAATTGGCTTGTCTAATATATTGCTTTATCACAAGTAAGAAGAACGTGGCTTTTCCTGTTTAATGGCGTTTAATGATTAATGCTTGTAAAAGAGCTCTAATCATGTTTGCACACGTGTCTCTGAAGCGACTCTTCTAACTTTGACCAGACTGTATCAGTGTCTTCAGGGCAGAAACGGTGCTTTGGAGAACTAGGTCAGTCAGATCAAACGTCTGCTCATCTAACCTCTTACTTTCTCCTTCCTGTGACACACACATGCACACACACCTGGTGTCTGATTCAAATCATCAGTTATCTCTGCAATCTGAAACTTGCCTGTCTTTGGGAAAAAACATGCAGTTTTCTTTAATAATATTGGCATGTAACTTTGTTCTTGGATAATAATCTTAAATACTTTAGGATTAGTTCACTTCCAGAATAAATTTACTCATCCAGAATGTTCAAGTCTTTCTCTCTTTAGTTGAAAAGATATTAATGTTTTTGAGGAAAACTTTCCAGGATTTTTCTTCATATAGTGGACTTAAACAGGGACCAATGGGTTGAAGGTCCAAATTGCAGTTTCAAAGGGCTCTACACGATCCCAGCCAAGGAAGCAGGGTCTTAACAACACATGCTTGTCTTGCACTAGCTCTACCTTAGAGCTGCACGATTCTGGATAATTTGAGAATCACGATTTTTCTCTTTTTTTCATATATGAAAAAAAGAGAAAAATCGTGACGCACACACACATACACATAT
>JAUMHE010000046.1:13174138-13191047 GCA_032359235.1 Enteromius mattozi
ATTATTCGAAAAGAACGAACCTGCAAATGTCTCAACTGACCAATCAGAATCAAGCATTCCAGAGAGCCGTGTAATAATTTCTTTTATATTATTTAAGTAACACATTTACATATACTACCAGGCTAAAGTTATCATAACATAAATATAATTTGCATGTACAAAAAACTATAACCCTATTTTGTCAGTATTATGCTTACAATACATCAAATGTTTTATAGCATGTAAACACAAGCTCTTCAAACGCTTTTAGTCTTTTATTTAGTCTGCAGTAAATGTACAGCAAAAGACTTTCAGAATGGAAATGGCTATAAACCAATTCTAGGACATCTAATCTCTGGCTGTTTTCAAAACAAATAGAAAGCATAAAATATTCACCAGTAGAAAGTATACTGCTCTCAAAGGCCTACTTTTCAAGTGTGTGAAATAGCCCTGCCTGTAACACCAGCTATACACACACACACACACTCACTCACAGACACTTAGGTTGATACATTTTAACTTGATGTTCATCGAACTGAACAGACAATGTAATAAGATCTTCACACACAGAGTTCGAGACACACACTCCTGCTTACTCTTCATGCACAAGCACCTTACACAATCACACCGGCATTTATCCTACTTGTGAGAGCTTGTACATGCATTCATACCAGAGCCAACTGTGTCTGGAGTTCAACCTTCCTGTCTTCCTGATTGTATGTATGTACAAAAATGCACACGGATTATTCAGATGTTTTACCATAACGTTACATTAGCATTTAGACCCACTGAGGAGGCTAGTAACATGTGACGTCAACCCAAAGAACAGCAGACACCCCTCAAAACACATTGATCAGTATGACAGCAATTAGTGATTGTTAGGAGTAGTAAGGTAAAAAATGATAAGCCCATAAAAGGTCAGTGCAAACCATCTTTGGCATTAAAATAGTATTGTCAGATTTACTAAAGATGCACAGTGAAAAATTTTTGCACCTGACATTATTAAATATGCATTTGTAGTTTCCTATTAGATGCTAAATTTACCGGCACGCAACGCCACATGACGCGATTTACTAAAGTTCACGCTTGTCAAATTACTTGGTATTTGTGCCATTGTTTAACACCAAGAAAGCATGTCTTAAAGCAGGCTGTAATTTGGTAGATTGCTCTGGTCATTATGGAAATAATCTGTATGTGTGTTCTTTAATGTGTGCATTGTTAGTAAATCACCCGCAGAATTTTACCAGCACTTTTACTGAATTGCACTCTAATGCCTTGGCCATGTGTCTGAAAAAATACATAAATAAATTTGTTACATAGGCCTATGTGTTGTTGTGTTATTCTTAATACTAGATTTTTTACATTCTTTGTGTTGTTATTACTTTAACCTTAACCTTGCTATTATTAATGTATTCTGTGGTTGTTAGATTGTTGTTATGTGCTTGCTAAAGCATTCTGAGTGGTTGTTAAGCCCGATCTCACGGTAATTCATACATATTTTATGAGGTGGCTAATTCGTACAAATTCAAATTCATACGATTTTTGCTAAATCGTACGTATTTTACGAGTTGCCAATTTGTTTGAATTTGTACAAATTACCTACACCTAACTTGGGTTTATACAAATTTGTACGAATTAGCAGAAATTTGCCAACTCGTAAAATATGTATGAATTGGTCATGTTGGGTTGTTAGTAGGGCTGCACCATATTTTGCATGCGCATCTTGCCAGTAAAGCCGGTTCTTTGATTAGCGGTTAATCTCCATCGCCTGTTTTCAAATGGAGCGGCATTTAATACACAGATCACTGATAGGCTACATAATTTGTGCATAATCAAATGTGATATTGCGTAGCTTCTCTGCGAACTACGGCTCTGTGTATTAAATGCCGCTCCACCTGAAAACAGATGATAGAGATTCATTACTAATCAAAGAACTGGCTTTACTGACAAGATGCGCAATAATATATCATGCAGCCCTAGTTGTTAGTGATATAGTGTCATTATTTTTCTGAATCATCTATCCATTTTTGTTCGTTCCAGCATAAGATGCAGATGAGAGTTCTGAAGCAGCTGTATTTCTCACCCAGCCTCTGCTGGAGCAGAGCTGCATTTTAATATCATGACCTAAATCACTCAGATACAGACAGATGGAAATGAAGCTGTTTTAGTGACCTACAGACTGTATCTGCCAAACATAATTAAATGAATGAATCATCGCATCTGCCCTTCCATAAACTTACAACTGCTTCTGAGTCTGTGGATGTTTCTGAAATGCATTCATTTCACAACGCCCACAGCATCAATTTTAAATAACTGGATGTGCAACAGAACCATTCCTAAAAGAAAGCATGCATTTAAAGCATAAATACGTAGAAGATGTTTTATATAATTACCACTGATTTTAGGTCAACTACATGCACTTTTATGTGCAAGAGGCTGATTTGTATTAACAATGTTAGATGTCAACTTTTATTTTTATTGTAATCAATAAATATATTACAATTCTCCTGTTAGAGTTAGGGATAGAACACATTTAGAGTAAAATATTTATGAATGATATTTATGAATCAGTTTTTACCTTTGATGATGTTCCCAAAGGGAGGTTTAGACCGATTTAAGTGACTATTGCTAAAAGTCAGCCCATGTACACATTCATGTTTAGCTCAGTGTTTATGCAGCAAGTCTGGTTTGTTCCCTTCCACTTCCGAAGACACTTTTGTTTCTGTTCCTAAATTACGTGTCCCCACCCGTCCCCCCTCGTAACACACACAGATGTCAAAGTGTGACAATAGGTGTTGTAAAGGCCGTGACTTCTATTTTTAACAATCAGTGGAAAACCTAATCCATGAGAATGGCCACAGGCTGTGTCTGTCTAGCTGAAAGCTTTTCGGCCAAAAACAAGCCGAAACAGAGTCTAACAGATTGATTGGCTCTGATCACGGAGAAACCACATTAAATGAACGCAATAAAATCAGGGTTGGTGACAAGATAAAATGGAAAAAGGGAAAGAAAGTGGGGTTCATTGTTCTGGAATGAACACTTCTATCTATTTCCATGTCACATTATGCAAATAGTCCAGGATCAAATAAGCATTCTACTTTCCTAAAGGGACAGTTCACCCAAAATGATTGAAATCTGTTATGATTTACTCACCCTAATTTCATTCTAAAGTTTTCTGATCTTAGCAGGCCAAGTTTCAGCATGTATAAGCGCAAATTTGATTAGAAACTTGATAAAGCGTAATGCCTTGAATACAACTTATTGTAGAGCTTCAGATGACTTTAAATACAGTGTGGGCTATTTACATGGTGTTTGTTGGCCTTTAGAAATTATAGTAAATGGAGACTGAGGTTGTTTAGCTTCCAAACAGCCCCAGTCCCCATTCACTGTCAGGAGGCTATTAACTTTAATGGACTAAAACTTTAAAAATCGTGTGTATTGACATCTTTCCTCAGCTGAAATAAAATACGTTCTTATGTTCATTCATGTTTATTTTGTGTTTTAAGTACATAGTAAGTGTAAAGTAGTTTGGTAGGTATTTGGGTAAAACCTACATATGATCTGTAGCATTGTGGACATCCTAGAATCCCTTTACTTTTTCTGTTCCCCTCTCTTCCCCTACTTCCCATGTCTCGTCTTCCCTCAAAAATGCCAAAGCTTTAAAAACACCCAAACAACCCTAGTGCCCATTCACTTTCATAAAATGGAAAAGAGCAGCACGAACATTCTTTAGAATTTCTCCTTTTGTTTTCCACAGAAAATATAAAGTGAGTTTGTGCGAAATATTCCTTTAGCAACAACTACAACAGGTCAGGCGAGCTTATTAGTTACCCATCTTGAAATATCACTCTGTTACCTTTTATCATACCACTCCCTTTCTCTCCCCCTTCTATCTCTATCCCTCTTTTATTGTCCTTAGTTCATGCGCTAGTACTGTTCATTAGTCTCTCTAACACACCCACTTAGGTCTTCTTTTGTCCTTTCCCTTGTTCTTGTCGGTGAATTAGTGCTGTGAACTACAAAAAAACAGAAAGACAAAGAGACAGAGAACTGAAAGATAAAAGAAAGAAAAATGACCTTCGCCCTTTCAGTTCACTCAGCCCCCCTGCAGGACATGACATCACTACAGTGTAGTTTTGATCCTCTAAGGATGAGATGAAAAGAGTTGGTATACGCACACACACACACGGGAATGCCTCAGTTGGTCATCCTTTTATCTCAGGCAATAACTGCTTTTTATTTTATGACACATGCCAGAGTTAGAGTCAAAAAGCTCATCCCTTATGACCAAGCTGCAGTGAAACGGTTTTACTTTCCACCGACAACTATCATTAAATCCTCCCTTATTTATTTATAAAGAACAGAGCACAACAACAAGCATCCACTTTAAAGGGATAGTGCACTTAAAAATGGAAATGATACCACCAAATACCTTCTCTGATGGAACACAAGAAAGAATTTGAAGAATATTCAAAGATCTTTTCCATATGGCATTTTGTTTTGGAATCATTTTGTTTTGGAATAATATGGGTTTAGAATAGCAAGAAGATGACGTATTTCAATGCTTTTGTGTTCCCCTGAGAAACTTTGTATTCACTCTCTAAACTTTTGCGTTTGAAAATAAACAATTGAGGCAACTGAGCCTTCTCAGAGAGCTTGATTGACAGGCTATCTGACCAATCATAATGCCAAATCTAACATTTTGTCCAACAAACAAGTCAGACAGGAGAGTATTAACTTTGGTTTACTTCAACTTGAAAAAGGTGTGTATTGATGTCTTTCCGCGGTATAAATAAAATATGTTCTGATGTTCATTTATTTTGTGCTTTAAATACATTTGAAAAGATTATTGGTTCACGTGCCGCTTGAACCAACCAGAACTCTTGAGGTGCTACGCTGATCTGTTATGACACATTAAAGAGCCATACTATATTTTTTGAATTTCTTTTTTAAAAAATAACGCAATTTCAAAGCTTGAGACTTTGTTTCATACCAAAAGAAACCTGCTCTGTCTGTCAGCATGTGGTAAGTTTCCTCTTTGCTCTGCAATGTATTTTTCAGAGCGTGAGAACATGATGGGTAGTGTGAAAGCTGCATATCTTATTGCAATAGCAGTAACTGAGGAGGACAGGGTTTTGCGAAGGGTCAGTTAAGATCACAACAACAACTTAAAACGTGTTTTCACGCCTAGTTCATTTGAGCCATCTAAATGCTCTCAGAGTGCTTCAGCTCGTATACGTCACCAAACAAGTGATCTCAGACTTTTTCATCACCCACTTCCCTGTTTATGTCATCTTCAGAACTTTCCATTTCAGACACCAGTACTCCACTGTTGCACTATAAAGTTGTAGCATGAACAAGAAAGGGTCTAAGATCACGTCAGTGATGAAAAAGACCAAAAAAAGAAGGACTTTTGGCTGGTTCTCTGTTGGTGTGATTCTTTTACAATAAACTACATGTGAAAACACCCAAAGAGCTCTTTCTACTGACTCTGAACAACATGAGTGTTCCTGACCACTTGTGAAGAAATAACAAACTACGTGTCTGAGTGTTTGAGAACTTCCAAGTGCCCTGATGGAAGAGTGAAGTAACATCTTATAGCAAGAACTGTATGATCTGATGCGGTCCATGAAAATGAGATGGACTATAGTACTTAAAGCAGCGTGTGGCCACATCAGACATGGTCTGCTGTTTGTCAAATGTCTGTGTAACGTGTTTAGTTCAGTTTGTCTCAGTTGTTGAACTTGTGTTAATGCAAACATTTAAACAAGTTAAGAAATTTGCTGGAAAAAGATCAGAGCATGCCAAAGCATTGAAATATCATTTATTCATATTTTATCAAATATACTTCGATTGTCAACATTCTGCTCCATTTTGCGAATACTTTGTCAATTTTGAAGGAATGAACTACTCATCCCATAAAGCATTGCAGATGACATTATCAAATTTACTAGCTACAAATTTAATCAAAACTATTTATATTTTTATTCATAAGTTGCTTATGAGTACAGATCATGATCAGAAGAGTTCCTAATTTCAGTGACTTCAGTTTCCATGTTAACAGCGATGCCTCTGTTGGATCTATCTTCAGCATTATGTAGAAAAATAATTATGAAGAATTAATCTCATTAATGTTTTGATATTCTTATTTGTTTTATTTTTTTTGAGAAATCAATTTTTTAGTTCTAGATCCCTACTGTTGCACTCTATTGTCGAGAGAACTAGAATAAAAGATCTGACATGTCACGCAACCTTTCGCTCAATAACTCTAATAAACATCACACACAGTCTCTAGAGTAGATTTCATTGGAAGTCTTGCTGTCACATTATTAAAGATTCATCTTCCTGACTACCATTCAGAAGTGAATTATTGATGAATACAGTCTGTGTGTGCGAAATGACCAAAGACGTGAGTCTAAATATAGCTCCCCTTTAATTGATGAAATTAACTTTTACAAGCCAGTGGCATTGTGATGCTTTGAATATGGACGGATCAGCTGTCATTTTAATGCTGACAATAGGTCTAGTCTCAGCTTACATAATCTTTACAGCGGAAAAAACACAACAGGAAGTTTCCACCTATGATGCCCTGAAGATTTCCCATAAAAATCACAGCATGAGCCTGTCTCCTCCTTTCATCAATGCTATTTCCGTGACATGCTGTCCTTTCTCAGTTTGTACTAAACAAGCAAACATTGCATTCATAGAAGTCTATAGGGAAATACATTCTGAACAGTTTAAAAGGCAGAAATATAAAGCTTATATATTTGACTACTGACCCTTATGTTATGCCGAACCTGACATTCTTTCTTTTTCTTACTACATTTATCTCAAATACAAAACCTAGCCCCATAGACTTTCACTTTAAGTGTATGAGGGATAGAACTTAACCCGAAATGTGAATTTTGGTACATTACGTACCAACAACACAAAACAGCGTGCAATCTAAACAGATCATAAACAGACTCGACACTGTGCTCCTTTCACTTCCTGTAACTGTGCGAGGCAGTGTGGGCTCTGGAAAGCAACTGTATGACATACAGTGTATAGTTTGCATCTAAAAGCAGTCTTTGTGTCACACTGACAACAACTACACTGACAACAGTGTACAACTTTACTATATTAGTATATTTTTCAGATGTGTTCAAAGACTGGTCTAGCATCCATTTCAACAGGGGAGTGGTCAGATTGGAAAAGCTTTTTGTTTTGTGCCTCTTCCTGTTGATAAAACCTCAACCCTATCCTACAGGCTTTGTCTTCCTCTCTTTAAGCCCTTCAGTGCTGAAAAAAATAGAGATGTGCTTTTAAAGACTATCTGGGCCAGCGCTAAATTTATCACATTAGGTGCCTCAAAATAAGGACATATGGAACCTCTCATAACATGATCCAGCATTACAGTGAGATTCAAAATATACATGGCATAATTACTGCTCTGTAAAACTGACACCATTCTGTCTGCACATTGCTGGAATAATACAGTTCCAGATCCACTGCGTGTTACCAATGGTAGAGGTTTACATTTATGAAGTGAATATGAGTGGCCGTAATGATGCTTTGAAGCTCTGGGTGGCTACCAGAGTGTTGCTATGCAGCTACTGGGGTGTAATAATATGGGGTTGCAGTTTGGTTGCATGTTCTGAATAGTTGCTATGAGGTTATATTAAGGGGTTACTTTAATGTGTGTCAGGAGTAGTTGTCAGGGTGTTGTTAGGGTGTTCTGGGTGGTTGCCAGGGTGTTGCTAAGCTGTTCTGGTGTTGGTATTGTTGATATACAGGATAATTTACAAGTTTCCAAGTGTTCTGGTTGTTTCTAGGGTGTTGCATATGTTTCTGGGTCTTCTCTTTCTGGTTACTAGGGTGTTGCTATGCAGATACTATGTTGTAATAAATTGGTGTTGAGTGTGCTGTATAGTTGCTATGAGGTTGATAGGTGTCAAGAGTAGTTGTCAGGGTGTTATAAGTGATTGCCTGGGTTTTGCTAGGCTGTTCTGGTGTTGGCATTGTTGATATACAGAATAATATACAGTTGCCCAAATGTTTTGGTTGTTTCTAGGGTGTTGCGTGTGTACGGTTTTCTAGGTCGTCTCTTTCTGGTTTCTAGGGTGTTTTTATGCAGCGACTAAGGTGTAATAAATTGGGGTTGCAGTGTTTTTGTGTTCTGGATAGTTGCTATGAGGTTGTGTTATGAGAAGTCGCTTTGAAGGGTGTCATGAGTAGTTGCCAGGGTGTTGTTAGGGTGTTCTGATAGATGTCAGGGACATGTATGGTTCTGGGTGCTTTTTTGGTTGTTATTGGTGGTTGTCTGGGTTTACAGCCCAAGTGTTCTGGGTGGTTCTAGGGTGTTACTATGCCATCGCTCAGGTGTAGTTGATAGTTGATGTAGGTGATGTTAGTGTGTTCTAGGTGGATAACAGCTTGTAGCTAAGGTGTTCTGGGTGGTTGCCAGGGTGTTGCTAGGGAGTTGATATTGGTGATATACAGGGTAATATATAGTTGTCCAAGTATTATGGTCATTTCTAAGGTGTTGCTTTGTGTATATGGTTACCTGGGCATTCTGGGTTGTTTCTAGGGTGTTGCTATGCAGCTGCTAAGGTGTAATAAGTTGGAGTCGCAGTTTTTTTGTGTTATGGATATTTGCTATGAGGAATTACTATGATGTGTGTCATGAGTAGTCACCAGGATGTTGCTAGTGTGTTCTGGGTAGTTGTTAGGGTGTCTCTAGAGTCATATACAGTTGTGTAAGTGTTGTTGTTGTTTCTAGGGTGTTGCTATGTGTTGTCAGGGTAATATACAGTTGGGTGTTCTGGATGGTTTCTAGGGTGTTACTATACAGTTGCAAGAGAGTTATTTGTGACTGTCAAGTTGTTATGCTTTTGTTGGGGTGTTGCTAGGGTGTTCCACATAGTTACTAGGGTAATAAAGTAACAGAAACACTCCACCTCAGGAAAACTACACAGCATAATCTAATAGCAATAGCGACAACCACTAATTGCAAACAGAGCTAATAAAGAAAAACCATTATACATGGACAGAATTAAATATTTACCAATGACAATAGTAAACGCATATGTAAACCATGGCATATTGTAATCCAGAGTCCTGACGTTTATCTGACATACGAATACACCCTATACACTACTCTAACAGCCGCTTATTCATGGGGATATGAAAATTTAAACCACTTGGCGGTGTGAAATGACACCATGCTAATGTGCGTATCCATAATTCATTAACTCAATCCATTTTGCATTCAACTTGTGTGTCTGTGTGCATGTGTGTGTGTGAGAGAGCAATGGATAGCAAAACTAGACATTGTAAATTACCAGTCTGTTTTACACAGATGAGTTGCAAACAACTTTGACCTATTAGTGTGTTAACCTTAAGCTGCTGCTGGTGTCATGCACACATTGAAGTCCTCTGCTGACAGTACAATTTGCTCTTGTCTTTCTTATGTGAACTTTAAAGGTTCCTGTTTTTTGTTTTTTTATCGGAAAGCATGGATGTATTAGTTCTATTTGTGTGAAAATGAAACTACAAAATGTGCCTAGCACTGACTTGTGACACTTGGGGTGATAATGCTGCAGTCCTTATTCAAAAAGTACTGTGTTGATACCATGGAGGAGTGATGGTATCAGGTGATAGTATCATGGTACTTTGGGTATTGACTCCCGCACACATGGCATCGAAACAATATTCCAATGCACTCCAAACAATACAATAATATGTACCATGGTAAGTTTACAAAAAAAACATTTTAGTAGCATGTAACATTTTGTTATTGGTGATGGGTAACATTTTAAATCGACAACCCCGTTGGAGGCCCTATGTTTCTTAATAGGAAACAGCTGTTATAGTTTGCCCACTGGTTTCAGTTTTCAGGATGAACTATGAGTGGACCTTACTTTTAGTTCATCAACGTTGCCTCAAAAACGTGAGCAAAAACCGAAAAACATAAAACCAGCGCTCTCTGCTGGTCAAGCTGACTCCTCTGACTAAATTCACTCACCCTTCTTTTGGAAAAAGATAGGCCACGAAACATCTCACTGGACTACACCAGCCCCTAGAAAGAGACTTAACGTTAGATTTAATCAACTATATATCTAATTATTATGTAAAACAAAACCTCTGCTTGTTTTCGTGTCCATTACTTTTACCTGAATTCGACAGCTGTTGACTGCGGTGTACTCGTTTTGAAAATGTACAATTATGGATTTTTTTTAAAAAAAAAATGACCTTTCATGCAGTGTAACACAGCTAAGTGGATGAAAACACAGTGCACCGTGTATAAAGTTATTATCCGCTTTTGGAGCGTTAAAAGCTCGACCAATCACCTGAGTTAAAAATTAACCGTTTTGGGAGTCTTTGAATAAATAAGGCAAAATAAATGCATATTATGGGGAAATGAAAGAGTGTTTTGACCTTGCATGCATATCAACCTGTTCTTTTGGGACTCACCAAACCTAAATATGAATCTTTCATAAAATTAATCTTGAAGCATTTGTACATATTTAAAAAAAAAAACAAAAAAAAAACCACTTTACTGTGCACGTGTTTAGTCTCATTGTTCATTACTGATAATGCTTTTCTAAATTTATTTTAAAAATAGAATTTTTAACTGTGTGTTGTTTTGTGTGTGTGTGTGTGTGATCAATTTATAAACTTCAAAATTGATTTAAAATGTAAATGTTTCGTTTTTTTTTATAAATCAAAAAGTTTTGTCAGTAAATATTTACATTTTAAATCAATTTTGAAGTTTCTATTTATCAAATAATAATAACAAAAAAGCATAATTGTTTCTAATTTAAAATATAGCAAAAAAAGACATTTTAAATGTTAAGAATATTTCATAATAATACTATGTTTAAATAAGGTCCTTGGGGTCAGCATGACACACAAACTCTTACATAGGTATGTTTGCCACAGACAGCACTTTTTAGACACAGACACACTTATACACACTCTCTCTCTCTCTCTCACACACACACACTCTCACATGGACACATTTATTTTTAATGTCTTCTCTAATGGTAATATATAAATAAATTCTGAAAAAAATACACAGTAGCTGTGATGTGCGCAGTAAAATATGGGCCCCCTACTGGTCAAAACAAATTATTTCCTAAACTGTAACCCCCATAGGTTTATCTCTAACCAACAGATGGCAGAATTATACACCCAGCACCTAGGTCAACATCCAGAAACAACTTTAGGCCATCATTTAAGTGACTTTTCTATGAAAAATTAATATTTCACATGCAAACTAAAAATGTAGTTTTCGTGCTAAATACATTAAGTACTTAAAATCACTAAAAACACAGCATTAATGTATAGATGAGAAGTAAACGAAAAAAATGATATATTACTTGTACCATTAAAAATGTATTTATTTTTCATAATTACACTCGAGAACTTGGGTAAACAAGGGGACTTGTTAATAAATGAAAAGGAGCTCTTACGCTCACCAAGGCTGCGAGGTGATCTAACCTCTGGCTCTGTTGTACAGGTGAATTTTGAAGACACTCAAAAAACACAGACGTAAGTTTTAATTTATTGATGATTATAAAGCTACAATTTACAGAATGTTCCAAACAGCAGAACTGGTCAGAGGTGGTACAGGGAACACAAACGGGATGAGGGGTTATTTCTCCCCGGCTTTTGGCGGCACCCACTCGTGGATCTTCTTGCGAGTGGTTGAATAAGGTACGTAGCAGTTAGCTGTGCCACTGTTGTTGAACTGATGAACTGTGGCCAGGAACTTCTTAGGCTCTGGAGGGTGGGTGGTGGGAGGGTCATCCGTCATGCAGTGCAGCCAACGGTGCCTGAGAAAAACATCAAAAAGAGAAAAACTGAAGACATATGACGGCACGTCGGCAAATAAAGCCTGTTTGTCTGTTAATAACTTGCACTGTGAATTTCCTTATTTTATATTACGCAACAAGTTAGTGCAATATTAAGTACTTTAAAAGCTTATATTACCATTCGGCAGGGACCATGCTGCCATCAACGTCCCACAGAGTCTTCTTGCCGTTCATCTCCATGGTGTAAATAACCCATCGATGGCGGCCTGCAAATCAGAAATTGAAAAATGCACATTAATAAGGCATAAAACACAGCAAATTTGTGTACAGACAGCTGAAGTATGTATACTCATACCGAAAAAATATATGTTGTCCTCATAGTATTTGTTGCCATATTTATCAACACCCACCAAGGCTCCAGTCTTTATATCATTCACCCTGAGAAAGACACATTTGAATAAATAAACAATGTATTAAGTCTAATATAATGTAATAAGCAAATAACGTGAATAAAAATGAATGTAAATATGAACAATAATTCCTGACAATAATAATAATAACGATGACAAGTATAAAAAATATAAATATGCGAATTAAAATAACTACTCGTGGTAAATATATAGCGTCACTATCAGAGGTCATTGCTTTGGCTTCAGCGGCTTATAGCTTTACACAGTACATTTTACAGCACTGTTTACCTCAAAGGCTATTAACAAACATATTTACTTGAGTGACCCACCGGAAAAGCTGCAGCAGAAAGCCTTTAACACCCCCGTGACCGGCGAGCTGACCCACGGCCCGCCGAGCTATGTTCACGTACTCCGCCATAACCGACGGACTCTAAACACGGACGGACTGCCGCGCGACTTCACCGTTCCCCCTTCACACGATCTCAGGCGACGGGTTCCGCCAGCGCTCAGAAATAATCATACACCTATTTTAAATTCATGCCCGGTCCTTCACACTTTGTCTCTCGTTATACTGAATCACAGACTGACATTTATTTCTGTGAGATGTATATTATACTGCATATTTGTAGGGGTCAAAATGAGCGTGTTTTTTTAAGGCAAAAATCATTAGGATATTAAGTACAGATCATGTTCCGTGAAGATATTTTGTGCATTTCCTAACGTAAATATATCAAAACAGTGTGTATTTTTTTTGCACGCTCAGATTACACATTTTAATCTAGTTGTATCACATCAAAATATTGTCCCATCCTAACAAACCATGCATCTTTATGTATATGTATAAATCTCAATTTTAAATTGACTCTTATGACTGTTTTTTTTTTAGTTCAAGGTCACATATACAAATTCCTCCAATTATAATCAGACTGAAATTAAAACACAATCTTCGAAATTACCTTTAATCTGAAGCAATGAAACGAGCAGCTTGTTATGCAGTACATACGTCCCCATTATATCGTCAGAATTTATTGCATGGAAATCATATTATTGTTATTTATATCACAATCACATCGAAGCGGATTCCAATGTTTTTAATTTGGTTTGAGCAGATCACGTTTCTGAGTGCTGTGTGTTAGCAGACAATAGCAGTTTATTAAGAAATATTCCAGGTATTTCAATGATAGTAATAATGCTTTATAGTGCACTTCAAGTGTCCAAGCTTGTCCAGAGCATGTTTGGTTTACACTTTAATAAAAATGCAACACAACACAAACATATTCATTACTTAAACGTTACATAGTTCGATCGCTGACTAGACTCCCTCACACTGAAGATTGCACTCATAGATGGATATTTTGCCAATTAAATACAACAGAGCGTAAACAGAAACATTTACATGCACTACATAATTTCCAGGGATGAAAATAAGATTTTCCGTGACTGTGGGAACCCTGTATATCACATTTAATGTGTTCATAAAAAAAAGGAACAGTCTCCAACAAATACCAAAATACAGACATTTTCCCCCTTGATTCGACATTTATTATTCCTATATACATCATTCATATACATACAGAGAAAGTCAGTGCTTGGGGCGGGGGGCAAAGTTCTTAAGAACAGATTCCTTGCACTTCCTGTGTCTTTATAGACACTTTTTCTAGTAATAAGTACACTAGTACAATAAAAGCCAAACCGCAACTACACGACCCATAGACACAACCACTGACCAAATGAAAAAGCAAAGTCAGAACATAATGATTTCCTCATTCAAAATTCACTTGATTTGATCTTTTTTTTGGGGCTCAAAGGGCCTTAGCGAGCGAAGCTGACGGGTGTGGCTGTGGGTGGGGTTTGTGTCACTCAGCAGTGCTGATTGGCTGGCTGTTGTAGTCGGTAGACTCCATTTTGAGGATGTAGGGAATGATGCTGTCGATCTGAACGTTTCCGATTAGACCGGCGAAAAAGAGCTCTTCGGTCACTGCCGCGCTCATGAGCCGCAGAGCAGGCAGACGAACTAACAGTTTTGAAAGGCTGAAAGAGAAGTTGTAGTTTCGTTTAAGACCCATTCGCATCAAGTACGATAACAAGAAAGATATAGTTCTTTTTTTTCTTCCCGGCTGATGACCGATGCAAACATTGACAGCCAAATGAGAATCTATCTTGCTATAATGAGCTCGAAAGTGAATTTATAGTCTACTAGCGTATCTGGAATAAAAGTCATTTTTAACAAAATGTTCTTAAATATTCTAAATAAATTAGTCCATAATTATGCATGTTATAATTGAAAATCTATGATGATTGGTTGCTATAGTCACTCACCGATATGTGTCGTCTGGATACACTTTGCTCACGTAGTCCTGCAGTTCCATGTAAGCTTTCTCCTGAAAGCGTTCGATCTGAAGGGTGCCGTCCACTCCAGAGTGATCTATGACAAACACAATCAAACAAATATTACTTCTCCATTTTGTTCATATTTTTTTCAGATAAACTCCAGTTGTGCTCACCTGGGCTGAAGAGAACCACAGCTTTGAGGTAAGCGTATTCATATGCGTCAGGACTCATGCGACTCATGCTGTTACAAAACTCCTGCATACGCCAGATATGCTCCATGACTAGCTTCACGCGCTCCGGGGACAGCTTTTCTGTTGAACACACACACACATTTCTCATTAGTTACCTGTGAATCTTCAAATAATAATATTTTAACAATTTTCTTTAGTAAAAAGGCAATATAAAAGCCAACAATTTAATTTTCTCTATACAAGAATGCTGCATTGATGGCATATTTGTTGTAGGCCAAACCTAACGTTCGCTTTATTCTGGGTCCCTTGACAAAAGCTAACAGAGCTTTTCCAATCGCTTTTGGATTTTTGTAGAAAATAAGAGCTGTGACCAATAAAGGTTCTTGAATCTTGCACATTTTGCATCTATATCAATTTGCAGGGCTTGTTTTGTTAGAGCTTGTATATATACAGGCCAATAAAATACCATTAACTACTTTTCATCTTTTTAATTACATAAACATCTTTATCAGAATCAGAAAATGTATATAAATGTCTATAATTTTATGAAACTATGACTTCTACAAATATGTGTCATCCCTACTCTATATCAAAACTTAATTTAAAAATATTTTTTATAAATGAAAATGATGAACAATTTTGATAAATGAGAAAAAAAAAAAAAAAGACAAAAATGTCCAAAAATTTAAAGGCATTTATGTAAAAATCGCTTTCAGATTTATATGTAATTTCACATTATTAATATTTTCGGCATTGGTAATGAAAACTGGGTAGAATGTGTGTGGAACTTTCAACAAAAAAGTACAAAAATGTTAACAAAAATATTAATTAAATAAATTAAACAAATAAAAATAAATGTATTTTGATTAGCTAACGTGACATGATGTCTGATGAAGGGTGTATGAGCTTGAAACGTCACCTGTGGGGAGAACATTATTAAATACTTGCTGCGGTGTGCCTACTTTGATCTTTTTTTTCACTAACATGACATAACATCAGACAGAACACGGAGAAACGAAGAGCAACAGGTCCACATACCTTCATCCAGGCTGGTCTGTAAGTGGTTAATTATGGCTGTGAGGATGGTTTCTACATTCATGATGTGTGAACACTGAGCCAGACCTAAAGCAAACAACTCATTCCAGCAGGCCTTCATCAGCGTGATGCTGTTCTCTGAGCTAAACACCAAAAAATACAGAAAATAAAATAAGGGCACAGCCACAAGTTTGACAAAATTAAACAACTAACTTTTAAGACTAGTCTAAACCTTTTATGCATCTGACCTCTAGTGTAAACAGGACCATTAATACACTCACCCAAGCGCCTGGAAAGCTGGGATAGAGCGTGCCCAGTGCATTGAGAGGAAAAGCAGTCGAGAAGCTGATTCACAGATGTAATTCAGATTTAGGAAGTCTGGCATGGGCAGCGGCATCATCAGCTACACACAATATTTAATACAGATTGTTATTGGTCCATGATTTTTGGAGTTGTAGCTGCAGTGTGTGCAAGTCAATAGTGTTGCTGACCTTAAAGGGCACATGCATATCTGAGAGCAGCGGTCCCTCTAGTTCCAATAGGGCGGTGTTCTGTTCATCAACCCTGACAGCCCCTTCAGCCACCTCTTCTCCACAACCCTCCTCTGACTGAAGCACCTTTGTGAGCGTGTCAAAGGCCCTGGAACCAAACAATCAGAAATTTAAGCATACAGTAGCCATTAACCTCACATCTTCCAGGCTTGATATTAGGTCTATAAAATGTCTTTCCGCACCGTGTGACATCATTTGATTCATCTCTTTGAATGTCCGTCATAACGCTGTCATCATTGCTCATGGTCTCTATCCCCGATAGGTCGGTACTGCTGTCCATCATCTCACGACTTTTGCTGAGGTGACCGAGCGATGTGACCACGTTGGCCAAGGTACCCAGATCTCCTTGACTAGAATCAGTCTACGGTGAAAGTCAAAACATCAATATACATGTTCAGGGTAAGTTTCAGCCCCAAAAAATAAATGTACAAATTAAAAAATCATAAATTTAATGTTACCAATGCTAGCTTTATGTAAAAATTACATTTGGTAACAAATTTGCATTGGCAATAAAAACTGTGTGGAATGTGTTTAACTTTCATAAAAATAATGTAAACAAAAGAACAATTCTTGAAAGCCCTAAAATAGGCTTTGTTTTCTTTATGCAAATTATA
>JAUMHE010000046.1:13207065-13233454 GCA_032359235.1 Enteromius mattozi
TTTTCTTTTTTAATAAATCTGCAAAAATGTCAACAATTCTGTGTTTTTCTGTCAATATGGGGTGCTGTATGTACATTAATGAGGGGACTTAATACTTTCCGTACCCACTGTGTGTGTGTGTATATATATATATATATATATATATATATATATATTTATATATCTTTTTTTTTAGGTTAAGGAATAATTTTTTAGAATTTATATGTTAAATTGCATTAGGCTGAATTCATGCTTAAAACAAGAACCAATGTCTTCCAATATGGAAGATATCAAAGTGAAAACAATTTTTCTTACCCTATTGGCTGACGATGTTTCCTAAACAAGACTTAATAAACTAGACTTTGTATTTTATGTAATTTTACATTTTAAATAAAGGCATGTTTAAACAATGTTTAAATATTTATGCAAAAAAGTAAGACCAAAATCACTTTTAGCAGTGTATATGCATGTCAGTGAAGAATCTAGAAATTTGATGAAAACAGAAAGATACACCTAAAATCAATCACACTTAAATGCACCCACCTCTTGGCTTCGACTGGAAAAGAAAGAAGTCTTCTTTCTGGTGTAGTCATCTATTGCTTTAGCGATGGCTTCCAGCCATTCGTCTCTTTCTGTGGCTGAACTGAAAACATCATTTATAGTCTGTGATTTCAATTTAATTAAACATAAGTACCAAAAATTGTTTTGGCACAAGTAACGAAAGGATCATTATCGTGTATAATTATTCTTTCCACTGCTGATATTTCTTTTATGTAGACCCCACACGTAAATCATTACTTGTGTGTATGTGTGTATTTCTTACTTGGCAGACAGTATGAAGGAGCGTTCCACACTCTCAATGTTTAACTCATTCTGATAGGCCTCCTGACTTGGTTTGCTCACCTGTCGAAGATAACATTTCTTATGAGTTTGTGTGTGTGTGTTAGAGAGTATTTTAATGGTAGATATCTAACCTTCATGCCAGCCAGAGAGAGCATGCTGTTGACTTTATACTGGCCAGACTGAACGGGTGTTGTGTACAGCAGAATATCATTAAACTGTTAAAGAGAAAGACTGGATGTCAAAAAATAGTGTTACACCATTCACAGTTTCCTTTCAAATTCAGCAACTTCCTGTATTGTAAATGTCCACATTAATGCATATAGTAATATTTGTTTGTGGCCTCAGTTCTGTGTCTTTTTTTTAGTTTTACTACCTTGAATATGATTCAATCAGATTTCAGAGTTTGAAATATACATTTTTCAAGTTATTATCATTGACTAAAACTAAAATATTAAAAACCTTTGTGTTAACTGAAAAAAAGCTGAAAAATATAAACATTAAGATGCAAAATTATGTCATGTGTACAATTATATAGACAATATATAACCAGTAGTGAAATGTAAATCAGGTCCACTCCATATACTGTACAAGTATTTATAAAGCACAGAAAAACAAATAAACAGAGATAATAAGATAGGAACAAAGATGAAAAACCTCTAAATCTAAATGAATGATAAAAATAGATAGAAATAGTACTTTGGGAACTAACTCAGATAATTTGAAACACTTGAAAAAATAAAAAAACTAAACTGAAATAAAAATACATGTAACCTAAATATAATTTTTTTAAAACAAAAGTAATAATTAAAATGTTAAAAACACAAAGAGAAAATATAAAATAATAAATTATGTTAACTATAACAGTATATAAATTATACTAAAATAACACTGCCTATTTTATAATTAACATTTTATCAGCATTTTAAAAAATCTTAACATATTTCACCACAGTTTTCTTACCAGGAAGAACATTCTGGGCTGCATAACTTTCCTGGAGAGTTTCATCAGAGTGCCCTCCTTTAAGAAAACCTGCGTATGCAACAAGAGGATGTTAGATTAGCAACCAGAGACCTCAGACACCATGAATCACTGGTAATTAAGTTTCTTACCCTGCCAGGCTGGACGATTTCATGGTGACCGTTCAGACTGTACTGAACCTGCATCAGCTTCTGAAAGTTATCCTGGACAAAATAAGATTTGTTATAAGTTAAAGTCATTCATATTTATGAGGTCTTAATGGTGGTTTGTTGTGTTACCCCTTGTTTCATGATGTCGTTCGCGTGGTTCGCTACTTCTTTCACCACACTGAGAGCAGCTGGATAAACAAAACAAACAGAAGGTCAAAAAACATTATCACTTTAGTTTTTTTGATAGACAGATGAATGGGGTTAAAAATATGAGACTGGTCTAAGACAATGGTCTAGCTGTAATTGTTGGTAATGTGAATGTTACTAGGTTATTTTATTTATTTATTTGGTCAGTTACTAAAAGTGGCACCTTAGCTGCATAATACCCTGCTCTAGTGTGTCTCATTTCTAGGGAAAATGATATGCTCTTACTTTGAGTGTCTTTATAGTCAGATGAATCCTCTGGAAGGTTCTTCAAATAATCTGAAAGAGGCATGAAAATTAATTGGAAGATTGCAATTATCAGGAAAACTGGTTACAAACATTACTGTATTCATTAAATTACTTTAATTTACTTCAAGTTTAATCATAAGTTTGACCAATGCAAGAAAACCATTGAAAATGGAAAATTCCTGTAATGGGCCTGATATCCTCTTGTACTCATCTGATGGTGTGTACCTGTGAGCAGGAGCTGGTATTGAGGTATCCGCTGCACCGGTTTCAGCAGGTAATGCTTCAAAGCAAGACTAGCACATCGTGGACTCATCTAAGAACAAAAGAGTGAAATCCTAAATGTGAAGCATTACCAAATGGAAAAAAAAACACTGGCCTGGTTGCCGTTACAGATTTGCGCAAGACATTTGTGATATTTTAAAACTGTTTTTAAAAAACGGTTTCCATTAAGTGATGTTATGCATCTAAAACATGGCTTCTTCCTCTTATCGACGATCGACGATGAAGCGTGACAATAAGCACTGCCTTTTTTTGTCAGTTTTAATGAACAAGAATAGCCATTAGAAAAGTATAAGAGGCTTAAAGTAAAGACAAAAGCAAACAAACTCAGCGCTGTACTACTAAATATAAGTTAAATATAACTTTGTGCTTAACCAAAACTATGACCTGGAACAAAAAAAGATGCATGAGACCATGAATGCCTGTTAAATATCACGTCACCCAAAACAAATTGTATCTCATGTTTAATAACTACAGAGATGTCAGAGCCAGCGGCAAATGTCAGAGGGACTAGCTGAGCTTGAGGCTGATACATAAGCACTGAGTGCCCGGTGATCTCCTGCGAAATCAGCATATCAAATAGACGCTATCTTTATAAATAAACCTCAGATTTTAGTTTTAAACAACTACATCCTCGCCTGAAAACTCTTAAAACTACACTTCACGACACAATAACAGTAGTATTTTAAAATTAGTGGGTTTGTGGGCAATGACGTTTCACAAGTCCACAAGAGCAGAAAAGAATGCATACTGAGAAACGACGGTGTGAAAATATTAAAAATACACTCTCTTTTTTGTGTTTGCGCACTCGATGTAAATAAGCCAATTTAAAAAAACCCATGAACAGCACATCGGAAAGTGTGAAGGGGATCCCGTTGTGTCACGCAAAAGTGACGATTCTAGTCAACCAATCAAGGTTCTGAAGTGAGTTTAGCTCCACCTTATTGTTACCCTTTGCTGTGCTAGGTACCCTTACGGAAGGGTACCAAAAAGTGGTACGGCACGGTTCGCTATATTGGTACCATTCAGAATGGAAACGGACATAATTGTGTACGGTACTGAACTGTACCATATCGCTCAGTGGAAACGAGCGGTAATACTTGAGGTTATAGTACATTAAAATGATCATGTGACTTTCACGTTCACTATGTGACCTGTAAATGCGAAAAAACTGTTTCCACTGCAATTTATGAAATTTTTATTTTTTTAATTGCTTGAAAAACCACCTTGTGAGCGTAAAAACGTTTCTTTTGGAAGGTCGCTTCGCATCTTTCCTAACAACGCCCTTCATCCGTGATTTATTCACAATACAGCACGCTCTCCTGTACCTTATTGCTTACATAAGTGTATTTATTGAAATTAAAATGTACAGTTAAAATATGCTACATATGCAATAAGTTATGCATTTTTAATTGTCCGTGTAGAATCTTGCAACCACTACTAAAACAGTGTCCAGTGTTTCCCATACGTTGGTTTTTTTTGTGGCGGCCCTCCTCATTATCAACACTGACCACCACAAATAGATTTTCAAATGTGCATGGCACATTTCAAACTCAAAACACATGGATTTTGAATATTTAAATAACGTGTTATTCTGTTTATTAATCTCTTATCTTTATGGAGAGAGTGTATCTTCCTACCTCAAACTGTCGCACAACGTTAGCAAAAGGAGGATTTTTGCGACATTGTTCGTCCAGCAGAGCCACATTTCGGTCAAACTCTCGTATGTAAGTAGAGTACATCTTCAGATACGGACCTTTCTGAACAAAGATATCAGCCAATCTCTGATGATCAGACCTGCAACAAAATTGAAAAAAAATGAGAAAGGTTAGACTTCTTAAAGAGTTCAATAAATGTTATCCAACTTCTAAACACCCTCATTCTTTTGCATTCTCTGCTGCTATCCTCAAAACATACATGCTACTCAAACACAAAAATGACATGAAATTCCTTCGCAACACATTTAGCTTTCATATAGTTTATGTTTGTTACCAGTGGGCCACTCTCTCCTCCAGCTCTTTCAGCAGGTCTTTATTGAGTTCGTAGAGTTGGGGCAGATAGTATAAAATCTGATTCAACACTTTCTCCTCCACCAGCGGCTTCCCGCTCGCACGAGTCGCCTTGGCAACCGCATCCCGGAAATCCTGACACAGAAATGTAAATGTTAACTACTGTCAACAAAACAGAGACAGCTAGAGAAGTGGAGTAGTAGCAAAAACAGCTGTGACTAACTAGCATTTAAATTTAAATAAATCCACAATAAGAGTCCATTTGAAGTTTTCGCAATAAATCTTTCAAGGTACAATTAACAGCGCTCAACTAAACCTTTCCAAACACAATCAGGGTAAAAACAAACAAACTGAGGCTCATAAACTGACAGCCTAGTCCATCTACAGCTTTAACAGGAAGTAGAGAGAACATTTTCTCTCTCACACACACACACACACGTGTCTTTAGGACAGCTGTTTGGGGTCATGGCCAAACAAGTGGGTTAAAGGGAGGGTGGGTGTAATTTCTTTCTGAAACTCTGTCCGTTGATCTCTTATTCCTCTACCACAGTCTCTCTGGACAAGCTCTTCCTCTCGTCTTTCCTCTGCCATCTCTTTCCTGTCTATTTTCACTTTTTTTGACTGTTTAATTCTTTAAATCTTTCGGAATAGGGATGGGTTAGAAGATCTAGATTTTTATTTTTTTCTTAGAAATGGTGCTTTGTTTATGATAAATGAAGAGTGGCTTGGCAGCATTATAACTAAAAATAAAACTAATAGTCTTAACATCACACCAAGCACGATAAGTATAAATCTAACTCTAAAAGATAACAATATTAGTGTCCCCACAAGCGAACGACATCGTCTGTTTATTCTAAGCGCAAGTGCGTCTGCCCCATTAAATTCTGAAGCTCGTGAGAACAGGATGGATTCTGATTGGCTGTCAATCTTTGTATCATATAGCTGGAAAACAATTGTTCTGGAAGTGAACGGTATTGTTGTGCTGTGCCTTTATCGTTATAGTTGTGGTGTGAACGATTTTTGCCGACATACAGCAATGTAAAAATGCTAAACATGGGAACGGGCGTCCCGAGTTTGAATCCAGACTCGATGACGAATCTCTCTCCCACTTTCCTTCCTGACAAATCTAAAAAAAAAAAAACTAAAAACTATATAAAACAAAGACAAAAATAAAATAGAACTGATAAAAATTGTTTCATATTTTAAACAAAGCTATAAATATTACATGAAAAACTTCTTTAAACCTATAGAAATTTTGAAACGAGTAAAATTTACTAAAACTAACATTGAAATAAAACAATTACATCAAAAAGTAAAACATACATACAACATGCATGTTATAAAACATGCACATAACAAAATTACTAAAACCTAAACTAAAATTAGAACGTAAAATATAAAAATAAAAGTTAATTCAATATTATAATAACACTTCTGCTTAGAGAGGGTTTAGCGTGTTGACAACATTCTATGCTTTAAGTTTAAAAAGGTTTCAAAGTGGTCTACTTTTAGCACACAGTAATACATTTCTGACCACTACTGTTGGACTTGAAGGCTAGTGACCAATGTATTTATAGTAATGACAACTTAACCCCAAATAACATAAGCAATACCTTGCCCTATAGACTTCCGTTGTATTCCATTCATTTGTCCATTTTCTTTTTCAAAAATATGACAGACAAGTGAGGCGATCAACATTATGCATCAAACATTGTTGACAGCTGAACTTGTATTGAACCCAGATTTTAACACTATTGGTTGGTTTTGAATGCATGCAATCTTGCACATCCTTTGTCCTGATAATACACTTGCACAGAGCATACAGCTGCTCATTAAAATCCAAAAATAAACTGAGAAACATGTGTTTGTGTGTGTGTGTTTTCCTCTATGATCCCACCGTGACCGTAAAATAAAAATCAAACACTATTTAAGAACACATTCATGTGAAATTAATAAAACACAAATAAATAACTGAACCCACACTTCCACTATAAACATAACTCTCGATTAAATCTGGATCCAGTGAAAACAGCGATGACTTACGATGTGAAGTAACTTCAGAACGTCCACAAATCTGCAAAGACACATCCAAAATATAAACATTTTCCCCTGAATGTGTTCATATAAAACTATTAAATATGAATATGCATTAATATAAGACTGTACATACACTTTCTCTGAGCTCATGATCTCCATTGCGATGTGGACCACCTTGTTTCTCTTCGCCCTCTCGACCTCCTGAAGATATTAAAATTAAAATGCTGTTATAATATTTTAGAATCTAGTATATACTTTTAAGTGCTGTTAACTTACACAGTTGCTATATCCAACCATTATTACCAACAGCATACAGCCTCATAGCTAAACAAATGCACTGCTCTATGTGAGCGTGTGTGAGTGTGTGTGTGTGTGTTGTTATGGTCTGGTGAGAGGCTGCAGTCTTTATTTGGATCGCGGTCTGTCTAAATACAAGGACAAAGTTTGACTGAAAGCACCCCCTGTTTCTGAGATCGGGGTGTGTCTGGGGGTCTCTCTGGATTATCTCGAGACAGAAAGTCTGCTGGACACACCTTCCCCAAATCCGATTTCTCCACAAGTGATTGGAGTTCCTACTTCTACAGTTTTTCTCTGAAATATGAGATGACATTCTCAGAGCATTTAAAGGAATGGTTCACTAAAAAACAAAAATTCTGACATCAATTTTCTCGCTCTTATGTTCACACCAAACCTTTGTTCATCTTCAAAACACAAATGAAGACATTTTTAATGAAACCTGAGAGATTTCTTTCCCTCCTTTAAAAGTCCCTTCCACCCAAAACTTTAAAAAGCTTCAAAAAGTTAACGAAGACAGTGTAAAATTGATTCATGTGAATTTTAACTGACCGAGTTCCCCCCAAGGGAACTACCACGGTCAAGGCACAGAAAAGTACCAAAATGATTGACAGTGGTTCAACTTGACTTTACAAAGCTACAAGAATACTTTTTTCGACAAAGAAAAAAAAATAAACAAAGACAACTTTATTCCACATTTTCGTCTCTACTGCATAACTTGTGTTTGCGCGTTCACGACAGTACCATAACGTGAGCGTATGGTGGTTCTGAAAGGAAAAAAAGTTTTTTATTTGGGTTTTAGCACAAAAAAGTACTCTCATAGCTTCGTAACATTCCAGCTGAACCCCTGATGTCACATGGACTACTTTGTCAATCATCTTGGTACTTTTCTGTGTCTCAATCGTGGTAGTTCCCTTGCCTTTTATGGGAGGGTCAGAGAGCTGTCAGATTTCATCAAAAATATCTTAAAGTGTGTTCCGAAGATAAACGAAGGTCTTACAGGTTTGGAATGACAAATGAAATCTTTTTATCATATAAAACTTCCATTTTTGAAACTTCAATTTTCAAATTCTTTTGGACTAAAGGCAGGGTAAGTGATTTTTCAAAAATGTATTTTTTTTGTCGTGGGGATGAGTACCAAAACAAACTTGTAGCCAATCAGCAGTAAGGTGCGTATCTACCAGTGATGTGGAGGAGAGTGCGTTTAGTGAACAGCCGAGCCAAGCGACAGAAAGATAAAAACAAAAAAAGGAAAATGTCTGCAGAACGATAAGGGAAGAAGTAGGACCATCTTTCCAGCGCTGGAGAAAACTGGTTCTTCTCGATAGGTGAGTAATACCGTGTCTACACCAGACGCCACGTTGCGACAGCAAAAGTCTGCCTTCACTGGACGCGATAAAACGAAAATTAGTTGAAATTTGTGTCATCAAATCATAAATTGAACGTGGCAGTGGTTTTCCGCCTGAGAGCTGTTGCGCCGCTCACATCCGGTGCAGACAGCATCACTGATTACAATGACTTCTATAGTATTTTGTTGAGCCGTACGCGTCCCGTGTAGACGGTGTAACATTGGTTCTGCTTTGTTTCACAGAACTAATCGTTGCCTGGATTGTATAGGCTTCGTATGTGTGTTTTGGTGATTTCAAATATCAACATTGCCTTCCAGAAATCGCCTACCCTGCCTTCAACCGTTTATTGAAATTCAGTGAATAATTTCAAAGTGAAAACACAATATTCTGAAGTAAATTATGTAAAACATAACTTAATTTTAGGGATTTAATAGATATGTGTGGTTGACAGTCTTCCCCGCAAAGTGACGCCACATGCTGAATCAGCAGCTGTTTTGAAGATGGATGTTGTAAAAGGATATTTAAGCTTTATCAACAGTATGTGTCATGCCACTGTATATCTGGTTGTAATTTTTTTTTAAATCTGTGTTGACTTGCAACCATGTTAAACCATGATACATTTTTTCAACTTTGTTGAGGCCTGTATGCAATTTTGTCACAAAAATCTGATGCATAACATTCAAGTCCTGTAGCTATTTCAGTGTTTATCCCAGTGCAATGTTCTGCCACATAAAATTCCACTGTAGGTGGATTAGTGTAAACACAATTTTTTGTTTGTGTTTACTCTAAGACATGAGTTAAAATTATTTCCTGTGGTAATGGAAGAAACAATCACAGATGTGGTCGATAGAACTTAACTTGTGCTGAACATGGAACATTCCTTTAATGGCATGCCAAAAATTACCAACCATTTTGTTGTGATGTGGTTCCGTGTAAAGGTGTATTACCTCTTTGTCTTTTGAATGGCTCATGTCTTCTTTGCTAGAGTCAGAACTGTTCCCATCTTCCTCATTAGAGCTCAATCCATCCTCTGACAGATCACCACTCACAGAACATCTGTCATCAGACAAAGTACACACGTTCAGTCCAAAGTTCAAGCAATTAAACATGTTTTTTACTGATAGATGGTAAATGACTCACAAATATGAGCAAAAATAATAAAACTTTTATAATATTTCAAAATATTCTAAATATTAAACTTTATCCTATTTATTGTTTTTTTTTATTTGCATGGAAAAGGGCAGCATGAACAATCTCCTAAATTTCACCTTTTTTGCTCCACATAAGAATAAATGCCATGCATGTTTGGAATGACATTTGGGGTGAGAATTTTTGGTGAATGATTCCTTTAGCATCCAGCACTAGATAGCACAAGCAAACTCTCACGCACACTCATGCTTTCACACACTTTCTCCCCTTTTTCTGGTTCCCCTCGCTCTCATTCTTTCTCCTGCAGCAGGACAGAGCTGCTCTTGTTTACAGCTTATATAAACTCACTCTGCAAAGAGACACACACACACACACACACATTCATACACAAGCTCTCAAGTGCACAACCTTTCTCACACACAGAGATACGCAGGCAGGAGTTTGGAGTTTCTGTCGTGCCTGGGCAATTAGTGTAAATGTTATTTAAAATATGAGCTATCTATCAATTAAGGGCTTTTAAATTCAGATGCTGAAATGTACCGAATCTGAATATCACCTAATAAATGATAGATTTTTACCCTTGTAAGGACTCACACAACTACTAAGTCATGTGAATGAGGACCTATTACAGAATACTGTTTTACATGTAAAGCTTTATAAATTACAATAATTATAATTATTACAAACTAACCCAACATCTACAACATGAATGAATGAGTAAATTAATGTTTTTTATATGAACCATTTTTACCCCTTATTGGGCTTACTCCACCCCAAAATAAAAATTTTGTCATTAATCACAATGCCCCAATGTCGTTCTAAACCCGTAAAAGCTTTGCTCATCTGCGGAACCCAAAATCCATGGAAAGACACATAGGAGACAAATTGTTTAATAAAGTTGTGTTAATTCTTTGGCAGTCAATGGTACAGTCCCAAGCCCTACGATTTTCATTCAAAATATCTTAAATTGTATTCAGAATAACTGAATATACTATTATCACTGTAGTGTTGCTGCCAGCGCCATGTTCTGGAGACACTGTTTCGTTGTGAAAGTGAAACTACTTTGTGCTTCCAAAAGAGGACACAACTAGACACAGTTAGTGGTTAAGTTGTATTTACAACACTATTCCAGAACAGTTCAGCACAAATATTACAGTGTGTTTAGAACATTTTATAGAGGACTGATTCCTGAACCTGGAGAGTAGCTTATGTTTCTACAAAGTGAGGCAATTCCAACTTTGCAAGGACCGTCTGGTGCTTCTGACTCGTAAGTATGTTTTATTATTTACAGAATCTGCTACTTACTATTCAAACGCATGTTTTGAGCAGTGTAGAGTAGTGCTTGTTGTTTGTCATTACTCAGAACACAAATGCAGACATGGTGTTATGCTTACATGGCGCGATGCAAAGCAACAGACAGTATTAAGTCATTATAATCAGTAATTATGTACCCACTGGATGCATCAAATGCCTCATTTGAAATGGGTTTTATTATTTTTTTATCACTGTGCCAGGACACGGCATCACGTTATGGTAGGGGGGGGTAACATTTCCATCACACTCTTGAGGTATTCGGCCAATCACAGTGCACTGGATAGCTGGGCTTTTTTAGAACAATGAGCTTTGTAAGAAAGGCGGGGCTTAGAGGAGAAACAATAATGTACAGTATGTGGAAAATAATGTGTTTTTGAACCGTAAACTGCATAAACACATTGCATTACACCAAATACAGAAAATGATGTTTTTTCTAGCAACACCATATGAGTCCTGTAACGATTTGCAAAATTTGTACAGTGTGCAAAATTATACAATGGGGACACTGCACAGACTTCTACTGTGTTTATGCAGTACTGTGCAAAAGTATTAGGACATTATTAAAAAAAGTTATTTCTATTGAAGTTATTTCTATGTTTTGCTGTAGTATAATGTGTCTAAGACACTTGAAAAAATCTTCCTACAAAGCTATGTGCAAGTGTACCTAGGACAAAAGCTGTTTTAAAAGAACTATTAAATAAATATAAAACCATTATGCCCCTTTTTACAATATGCAATATAAGTCTATAAGTAATTTTTAAAATGCTTAATTTGAGTTGAAGCAAAAACATGCTGTTTTCATGTATGTTTATTTAAATGCAAATGAGCTGCAGCTTCCCACCCACTTTTTCAGAAGAGGGGTGTGTCTTTACAGCTGGTACCTCAGATACTCTGCTTAAAAAAAATCTCTTTGGTTTTGATTGTCATGTCTATCGTGCTGAAATAATGCATTTTAAAGCCAGATCTGTTTAAACGTATAAACTTACATTTGGTTTTCTGAACGCATTTATCATGAACGCATAAAAATACTAACGGCATTTTTTAACAGTATTGTACAGCTAGTTATAAGTACTATCACAAAAACCTAACCCACTCATTTCATAATGTTTTTACGCAAATCATCCCCAAGATGAGGATTTGGGAGATTTTGTCAGGTTTAGCTCACTTCTGGGTACAAATTTTCCCCCAAAATATGGTTAAGTAGATACATAGATGCACATGTTTCACTTGAAGTGCTTCAGCATGACTTCCATTAACTAATAGAGTCCAGCGGCCAAATCAATTTAAGTCCCACAGTTAAAGAGAAAGTAGTTGTTTTCAGAATGCAACACTAGCATGCTTTCTGTGCATTTGAAACAGTATGCAAAAATACATTTCAGAGTAATATATATATATATAAAGTACACATTTGCAAATAAATACTAATTAAGTTACAATCTTGCAATGTTGCATGGTGAAACAGTATTAAATGCAGTGTGTTCTGCAGTGTGTTACGGAGAGATCAAAGATGATAATGTATTAGTACTGGGATCAAGGGCTGCAGCCCACATGACTGTAAAATATTTGTTGGTAACAGCTTGCTGACAACTCTAAACACACGACCACAAACTTGATTCAACCTCCTGTGCATCTGGAAACCAACTGCGAATTCAGCAAACTGCTGTTTTCACCGTCACTGAGACCCCATCACTGACAAGCCGATGTGTGATGGAGGTCAAGAATGTGTTTACAAAGTCCAGTGTTTGGAAATTATGTATCTAAATGTATGATTTTTCAAATATTTTTGATATACAGGCTTGAAGTTAATTTTGTAGACATAAATAAATTGTGCTTACACGACAAAATAAACTTTTTATAAAAGCACTTACTGCTGAGAAAAATTAGCCGTGGGCGCTGATGTTTTCTAATGATGTCAGTTATACAGTCAGCATTTGGGATATTTTGCAATCAGAATGAGATGATTCATGGTTTACTGATTTGACATGATTTTTGCTACTGTGTTGGAAATGTAATGACAAAGCATGACTGTGAGCCAGAAGATCTCAGTTGAAAATTCTGAGAATGAGAGTGTGTGAGAGAAAGAGTGTGGGAGAAACAGAGAGAGGGAAAGGTTATTTTCCAGTGGCTCAGCTCTCTTCTCTACAGACATTTCCTGCTCTGGCCACTGAAAATAACCCACAGGAAAGTGGCCCAACCTGGACTAAAAGAGTGGACTGTAACACTCTTCCATGATCACACAGACCAAACCAATATAGCGCACATTAAAATATACAGCAAAATATATTAAAATGTCTTAGATACATTCACACCATAGATAACAACTTTAACAATAACTATAAAGTTTTAATTAATTCCATAAGAATAGGGAAATCCACACCACAATTTGACGACACAGGGGAACAATATTGTTGCAATCACTTGCACGTTTTTCCAGCTATAACTGATAAAAACATTCATAGCCAATCAAAATCCATCTGGCTTTAAAGAGCTCAAGCATATAAAGCAGCAGATGACATAACTGCAACACGCTGATAAAAAAAACAATTATCCATTATCATTATTGTTATCTTTATAGTTGTTGCTATTGTTGTGACCAGGTTAATGTTGCGTAGGCATTCGATCAGGAAAGATGTGACTATATATTGTAATTTACAGTATATATATTTGTATTCTGCTGACTGCCTGATTAGAAAATATAGCTTGTTGATCTGTCAGGTTTTAGCCGAGGTGCCCTTTTTTGCCAGTGCAGTAGTGTATAATCTACTGGCAGAGGCTAACTAGACCATGCAACCATCCGAACAGTGATCCCTTGGTCATAACCACCATAATATGTTGATTATTATGTCTAATAATTATTAATTATTATATAGCTTATAAGCAAGTTATAAGTAACTACACATAAACATGGCAAACCATTGCAGAATATTAGAATAGATACTGTTAATGTTAATATTGGTCTGTTATCCTAAAATAGTACATGCAAGGAAGTACCAGTGTTGGGGGTAACTCATTAAAAGTAATGCGAGTTACGTAATTAGATTACTTTTTCAAGTAACTAGTAAAGTAGCACATTAGGAGGAGGATTCGATCTCGGGACACCCAAAGCACAACTGTGCCACATGTCGGCCAAGGCTATCGGCACTGAATCTTGAATATATTTCATATTTTCTTGTGCTCCAAACATAAACCAGCACTGTGTATGCACGGCTGCGCACATATCATGTCGAATGAAATAAATGCTCAAATAAGGCACTGATTCAGTGGTACGCGATGACATGACTGACTGTGATAAGGGGCCGTTCACGTTCACATTTACATTTTCGTGCTCAAAAATACGACCATCCAACATAACGCACCATTTAAGCCCACATAATCATAGCAAAATTTTGTAATGTATTCTCCCAATTTTTTTCCTAAATTGTTCAAAGGGTATGTGTTATGCATTTTTAAATTTAGGAATCATGGTTGACTTGGCAAAAAAGCTGGTACTATATCTGTAATCTCAATCAATTGCAGTGCATCCCTCAAATCAAAACCTATTTAATCAATTTAAGACAATCTATTTAAGTTCAGGAAGGTGATGTGAATAATGACCCTTGGGAATATATACACATATGTATATGCACAAACTGACCTGTTCACCTCACATGGTTCCTGAACTTCATACACGCCTGCATCCACATCCTGGTTGGAATAAACCCAGGGTAGGTTCATGTACTCTGGAATCTCCTCATATAATGGGACGTTCTCGTATTCCACCCCGCAGTCAGCCTCACTGTCACCTTGAGCTTCATCATCATCGCCAGGTGTGACCTGATTGGCGGGTGTGGTTTTATGCTCCTCGTATTCTGTATCAGTACGAGTGCAATCCAGGGACTGTCCACTGCGAAGCAACTTCGGGAGCAACCGTGCACACACACGCAGCTCTAGAAGTTTGCGCAAGCTACGGCGTGTTTGATCGGTGCGCACCAATGGCTCTGAAGGTTCAGATCCATTGTCCACTCGTTGAAGGTCTGCAGAGGAAAACGACTTCGCCCTCTGTTTTACCAAAACAGATCCCACACCTCCAGCCTGTGGTTGGCTGTTACTGCGAGTCGGCTGGCTTCTACCGAAGAGAGGGATGTTAGGAAGAGCAACTCGCCATGAAGGTTTCTCCTGAGGAGGTGGCGGAAGTTCTCTGAATATGGGAGGACTTGAGTTAGGAAGCGGAGGGGGAGTATGCGTTAGAGGAGGTGTGTTTTGCTTCCGCAACACGACGGATGCGGGAAGACTGTTTCGTTGGGGCTTTTTAGGCATGACTTTCGGTGACTTTTCCTCCCCGTCTAGAGATGGCTTGGTTAAAGCTGCCACTTGTGATCCACAGCTGAGCTTAATCTGTTTAGGAAGACTCCGAGTTATTGGGTATCGAGCAAAATCTCCATATGCTCCATCATCTTCGTCATCGCTTTGCATCTCCTCATCTTTACCCGTAACCTCTTGAAGATCTGAGTGGCAATGCAAATGCAAGTTGTCCACTGATGTTGAGGTCTTGCATGAGGGATCGACCATTTGTGGGAGGGAGTTCTGTCGAGGTGGCGGAGCTGGAGGTTGCGACCCCTCCTCCGCAGCTGTGTTCACTGAAGCTAAAGTTAGACCATTTGTCGGAACTGAATAATGGGTGGAGTCTAGATCAGAAGGCACGTCTTCGGTTTGTACACTGTGAAAAGAGTCTACTTTGTGCAAAGAATCAGTGTTGGTTGAGGAGTCAGTGTCCGTGTTTTCCATGTACTCTTTAGGGGAACTTCGATTTAGAGGTGTGTCTGTGTAGGTGCGACAGCTTTTTGAAGTGTTTTCGGGATTTTCTAGTAATGTGTCTGTCTGAAGGTGTTCAGGAGTCTCTGTAGGTGTATCTGCTTGAGTGTCGGAAGGTGCACTTTCCACAACATTCTGCCTAAGAAGTGCCCTCCGGGGGCGTCGTGGATGGGGTACAGGGAGTGGCTTGCTGGGGGGTGCAGGAACACCATCATTGTCACTGGTGCAAGAGCTAAAAATGTTCCTGGTGCGTTTCTGCTCTGCAGGCCATTCCTGTAGGGATTCCGTAGGACTGTGTCTTAAGATCTGCACAGAAGTTTGTTTTTGTGTACCTGCCCGGTCTTTTTCTAGTGTGGCAGAGTTTGCTTCTTCCTGTGTCTCTATGTAAGTGTTGGATGAGTCCATGGGAGCGTGCATTTGTTCCCGTTCAGACCGGGAAGCATGTTCCAATGTGTCATTGCGAAACAAGTGTTCTTTTTGGATATCCCCCTCTTTGAAAACACCTACCTCTGCTGTTCCGCATACTTCTTTAGAATCCTCTGATTTGCTGTTACGTAGTTGATGTCCTTGAGTATTGGGTGGTATAATGTAATGGGACAGGTTTGAGGATAGTAGAGCGGGACCCCCGTTTTTGGAGACAGGGGGAAGTTGGGTTTTGCAAGGATCTTGTCTTGGCTGGACAGGTTTCTGAGAGGCTTTGGGTAAACATGGTTTGGGGGCGACAGCAGGTTTTCCTCTATTGTGCGCAGTGGGTGAGGGTGATGGCAGCAGGATCTCTGGTTTTGGGGCGATGGGGGGAGGTGATGGTTTCTGCGACTGAACCAGCTTGGGTTTGGGGGCAACTGGTGGTTTCTTCATTCCTACATAAACTCACACAGAGAAAAAAGAGAGGGAGCTACATGAATTCCATGAATAGACTCGCATACCACATACACACAGCTGAACACGATGGGTTATATACTGAGTGCTAGACAGAAACATACATCAGTAGCTGCACACAGAAACTTTTAAATGTGTGATTCTCTGCTATGAGGATTGTGTGAGATCCTGCAAATGAAAGTCCAATGTGAATCATTATCTTTCACAATAATGCTTATTAGCATATTCTAGTACAGCATACTGAATAATATTTAAAATCTAATATCAGAACCTTCCTTCTATAGCACTTACAAAAAGCACTGATTCTTTGACACAAAACAGGCAAGCAAAGAGTTCATGTACCACAAAATTGTGTTAGATAAACAAGTTTTTAGAGGGATTCATCTATGTTTTGATGTTTAAGAATGAATGGATAATACAAAGTCTAATTAACTGTCAGCTCCATTTATCGAACTGTAGGAGATGACAGCTGTAATGTAGAAAAAATATCCATATTTTACATAAAACACAGGGATGTTGTAGCCTTTTTTCTTTTTCTGGTGTGGCTATTATATCCCAATCTATTTTGTTTTGGTTGAATTGTAATAATTGAGTTCATATACACTACCATAAGTCCTACAATGCATACGTTTTTAAACAGTAAGATTTTTAATGTTTTTTTTTAAGTGTCTTCTGCTAACCAAGCCTGCAAATATTTGATTTGTTCCAATACAGCCAAAGCAGTAATATTGTGAAATATTTTACCATTTAAAATAGCTGATTTTTATTTGAATATTTGAAAAAGTAATTTATTCCTGTAATCAAAGTTACATTTTCAGCATTCAAAATCATTCTAATATGAAGATTTTCTGTTTAAGTAACATTATTACTATTATTATTATCAAAATTTAAAAAGTTTATTAAATTTAGTAGGATTCTTTGATAAATAGAAAGACCAAAACAATAAAATAAAATAAAAATAATAATAATAATTATATATCTATATATATATATATATATTTTTTTTTTTTGTCAATAAATGTTTGAAATGATTATTATTATTTAGCAAGGGAAAAAGATCAAATAAAAAATAAGAGTGATAATAAATACATTTATAATGTTACAAAAGATTTCCATTTCAGATAAATGCTGTTCTTCTGAACTTTTTTAATCAATGAAACCTATAAAAATAAATAAATAAATGATTTTGAAAATTTAGAAAATCTGAATATTAGAATGATTTCTGAAGGACCATGTGACTGGAGTAATGATGCTAAAAAAACAGCTTTGAAGTCACAGGAACAAAATACATTTTAAAACATATCCAAATAGAAAACAGTTCATTTAAATAGTAAAACTATTTCAAACTATTATTTTGGATCAAATACATACCGTCTTGCTGAGCAGACTACAAACTAAATTTCTCCTAAGCCAATGAAATTACAGGTGAAGGATGGTTTTGATATTGCCTGATTTCTAAACGTTATCATAAACATATTAAAGTTTCAGATTTCAAATAATTAGTTTATAAAATGCAATCTATATGAATGACTGAGGTATAGACAAAAACTGAAAAATGTTGCCAAGTGCAAAATTAACAGCAGGCATGGGATATATACTAATTTCTTAACAATAAGTGTGTAGTAAACACCCTATTTTCCTACAAAATGCAGTTACTACAATTCTTTTTTGCCTTTACTTCCATTAAAATGTTTTCAATTGAGTAAAATAAAGATGTTTACATTGTTTGAACAGATCCTGTTAACTACAGTAATCACAGAAACTGTATAGAAGACACTATCATAGTGGAATATTTTGATTTCAGACCTCTATCACGATTAATGACAGAAGAAGAAAACAATTGTGTTGACTTCGCTGAATTCACATAGACAGCACTTTCGGGAGAGAAAAAAAAAAAACACAACAGCTTGGGTTTGTTGATGCTCTCTTGAGGAAATGTGGTCTTCCCATTCCAATGGAAGCAATCCAAGACTAATCCTGGAGGCGCCCTCCTCCTCCGCTCATTCTTCTCGCTCGTGCTTCAGTCCGGATCCGGGAACCGAGCTCACGAACCGTCTCTGACCGGAGACCCTGCTTCTACATCGCGGCAGCACGCGAAACCGAGTCATCATCAGGCGGATGTTCCGCGAGAGAGTTCCTTACAGCAGTGGAAAGACGACCACGGGACTTTTTCCACGTTATCCTCTTTGGTTATACCCTCCATAACAGTGTCCATATCGATCGAAGAGAACAAAGAAAAAAGTAAACTCTAACCCAAAACGGTCATGCGTGTGTATAAAAACCGAAGGGACGGGGGAAGGAAATAAAGAAAGGTCGAAACAAAAGACTGAAGTCAAATCAAAGTATTCCGTGCAGTTTCCATACATACACGCCTGGGGAAAAAACCTGGATAAGGCTGAAAATAGAATATCCCCTCAGGGTTCATCTTTTAAGCGTGCCAAAATAAAACCGCAACATTGTTTCTTACCTTCTTCATCCAGGAATTTGTGTTATGCTTGTTTTAAGCAGGTCGTCCCGTTAGCACAATATTAGCCTCTAAGAGAATAGAAGCTGCTACTTCAGTAAAGTTACAACACATGGAAATATTTTAATGAAACCGTTCAATATCGCAACTTCTCCTCATAAAACCCCTGCGTTTCTGACTCCCCTGTCTGGACTGCTTGTTTAACAGAAGTAACTTAGCTGATGTTTATTCATCCAGGAAACTAACCTGTACTCATGATCCCCAAACGACTCCCTTTACTCCATGAATGAGCTGCATTCAGCACAGTTCCTTCAGATTCAGCGCTTTTCTCCTGGCGGGAGCCATTGCAAGTCCAAAAAGGGGAGACAACTCGATATCTTCAGAAGATCTTCCAAAGGCTTTGTATTTCTAATAAGTTGGAACGTGTTCCATGCTTGCCATGGTTTTTGCCACCGCTTTTGTAAAGCTGGAACGGAGAAGACCAGTCAAAGAGTTCAATAAAAACTTCCTCAATCCGCCGCTAAGCTTGCTCTTGGGAATCCCGATTCGTTTAGTGAATCGATTCGCTGAACAGGTCGTTTCAATGAATCATTTCAACAAACTGATTTAGTCATTCGTTTCTTCACCCATAAAGAAAAAAAAGTGGATGTGTCACATAAATAATGGTTTCTTCAAGACGTATTATAAGCCTACGAGCAGACATTGTTTGGACTCACATCATGATTTCAGCTTGAAGTGCTCCTTACAAACAACGAATATATGTTGCACAACCAAGCAATTAAGTATGACATATGTTTTAGCAATGTTTCCACCTCTATTTAAAATATGTCATTAACAGTCCATCTCAACTTATTTTGAGGCAGAGTTCAGTCGTGCGCGATTCGAGATGACATATTTTTGGAAAGGAACCGATTCCAATGAACGATTCGTTTGCTAATCGAACATCACTACACTACACTTGTGAATAAATAGTAGATGCTGTTTGTTTGTAGCAAGATAAAAAAGGAGATGGTTACAGAAGTTGAAACAGAAATATTACTCCACATTGGGGTATAATAGCTGGATTCACTTTATCCAAATCTTATAATATTTATAGTTCTGTCAAATGATTAATCGCGAATAAACGATGATACATAGCCTATGTGTGTGTACGGTGTACATTTATTATGTATATATAAATACACACACATGCATGTATAAAACATGTTATATTAAATATATTTATATATTATATCATTTATATAAATATGAATATGTTCATGTAAATATATATATACATGCAATATGTAATCCTAATAAATACACTACACCTACTAATAATCCTACAATAGAATTTATAATTTATAATCAGCCTAACATCTGATTGCACAACAGGTCAGAAAATATTTTTAAATAATGTTTTTACATGTTGTAATATACACAGACAGACTAAACAAAACATGGGGCTTTTTCTGGAGACGAGTGTGGCGTGGATAAACCACTACATTTTCTCTAATATGTCATGTTCTAGAACATCATACTCTAAACAATGAAAACAGTTTTCATAATAACCGCTATATTGTTTCTTTACTGTACGCAGAAATCAGAGCCAATAGCCCAGTAGATGTCGATGTGCACATATTTTGCAAACCGTCGTCGAATAACAGAAGAAGAAGAGCTATGAATCATGGGAATTGTAGTTCAAGTCATGGCGTGTCTCTGCGCATTCAGCAGTAGCTGTACGGATCCGTCCTGTAATTCATATCGCCTACCATCCCAGCATGCGCAACTGATGGACGCATATGGCGGAGAGCTATGACTGAGGATTTTGATGAAGAAGTTGTTTTCGAGGTGAGTTTTTGATCCAGACGCGCGCGTTACGCGGGCACACAAACAGCTGCTCAAATATCTGTGATAGATGTGCAGTTAGCAGCCTGCACTTAGCACATAAAACACTCCTCCCTGTGCACCTCTATAGCTGCTTATTAAGCACTCTGGGTTTAATAAAATACATACTGCGTTGAAAACTTGGCTAGCTTTGTTTTTCATATAATTACAACATGTTAGGAGACAGAAATCTTGAATGGACAGGGATAGACACTGGCTTCAAAACATAGGGAGCTGACTACCTAGACAGCATTTATAGGCGCGTCAAGCACTAGGTAGGCAGGTCAATAGGTTTTGAGACATTAATGTCATCTAAATCGGCAGTTCCTTAGGTTTTAGATGAATAAATGCCGTCTAGGTTGCTGGCTAACTATGCTTTAAGACTAAGATGTCAAAAAATGCTGTCTAGGAGGGCACACCACTAATTTTTCTAGATTAAAATGCCCCAAAAATGCTGTCTGTGCTGGCAGCTCCTTAGATGTTTAGTGTTAGATGACCCAAAAACAGTCTAGGGAGGCACCTAAATAGGTTTGTAGACACTTTCTGTTTGTCTGTTTTATTTTATCCTCTATAAATTGAATTAAAAGCATGTGTGGTCTTGATCCGCATTTATGAGTCAAGATAGGGGCAGTCATATCAACATCCTACTGATTCTGCATCTCCGGGGAAACCAGGCTGGATATACATTGATCTATATTAGATCTTTATTAATATAATTTTTGTGGCAGTGATTGTAATAATTTACTGTAGAGCAAACATCGGATAAGACTGTAACAATCAGGGCTGAGTTTTTCCTGAATCAACAACTAAAAAGTAGATTACAGACAATATTTAGCTATTAGTTAGTTAAATAATTAAATAAACAATAAATAAATAGCTTGGCAGCTTGAAATATTTTAACACAAAGCTTTATTTAATACAAATATAAATATGTTTTTATGCACGCACATATAAAATATAGTTACACACACACATAGACTAATATATATATTGCTGTCAAACGATTAATCGCATTCAAAATACAAGTTTTTGTTTACATAATATATGAGTGTATAATGTGTATATTTATTATGTATAAATACAAACACATGCATGTATATAGTTAAGAATTTTTTTTATGTTTATATGTTCAATATATTTGTATATAGGATAAAATATAGGAATATAAATATATATATATATATATATATATATATATAATATATTATTTTTTTTATTTTTTTGTTTAAAATATGATATATATATTTTTTATATTTATATAAAATTAAAAAATTTCCCACAACACCAGCACTTTTTAGAGTGTATATTCCCTGTACAAAAACAAACAGATATATATTATATGATATATATATATTATTATTATGTAATTTTGTTTTAATTGTCTAGATGTCTCTTAAAAAAAAAAAAAAATCTAATTTAAAAAAAAAAAAAAAAAGAAGAAATGAAACCATGAAACCAGAAATGACGGAAATCCTGGTTTGTGTATTTGGTCAGTTGTTGGCATATGCTGTGCTGGTCAGATTTGTGACATCGCCACGTACAATCCAGGCTTCAAAACAAAAACAGTTGGATTCAGTTTGCTCTCATTTGGTGACCTAAAATCAGGTCTTTCGCCGCAGGCCAGTTTAGCTGCTCTCTCACATCAATAAACACGCGCCAACCGATTCCTCTCACTGCAAATGAGCTTTAGAGCAAAAAGATCCAAAGTTCACGACGGGTGGGAGGCAATACCGAATAAGAATATGAGAATTATAAACCTCTTTAGCAACTCAAATCCGGTGGCAATGGTAAGTAGTGGAAATGCGCCTGTGATTCTGGATCTCTGGTTGGGAATTGGGACCTTTAAGAGTGTCGGATCTACTTCCCCTGTTGAGCAATGGTGCGTTTGAGACGATCCAAGACAAGAGTGAGGAACACGCGAGAGGTAAGGGACGAAAAAGGCAGGAAAGGGTGTTGTTTGTAGTGTTTTTCCTCAGAGAGAGAAAGCGCAGCCCTTAACTTCCTGAGAGAGATATTAGAATCATGACCCCTCTTTTTCTCTCCTCCCTTCCTCTCTATATTACTTTCACTTAGTTGTTCATCAAATTATATTTCTTCTTTGTGTGTGTGTGTGTGTTTTCTTAGTGTGTGTGCAATTTGAAAATATTTACATGTATATATTTGTATTCATATAATTTATATTTTAAGTAAATATATTTAATATATAAACAGATGTTTTAAAAATATATATACATTCATGTGTGTGTTTATATATAAAAATAATAAATATACAAATATTATGTAAACGAAAACTATATTTCTTTATTGTCAGGATGGTATAATGGTATAATAAGTTCCTTGAATAAAAATATTTTTTTTGGCGTTATGTTAAACAAACAAACAAATATTGGAGCAGTTTTGTTTAAAAATATTCATATTTCCTGACAAATCAAAGTTCGGTATAACCATCATATTTTTATTGAACTTATAGAAATTGTATCGTTGTACATTTATTAATTATGACATGGTAGGACACAGTCGAATAGAAAAACCTCAACAAAACCTAATGATATTCATGATCCATAAAAATGTGTTTTAAAAAAAAACTGAAAATATTGTTTAAGCTCGTATGTGTATTTTTTGCATATTCAGGATACAGTGTTATTACTCTTTGCTTGGTGGTTGCACCACTTGACATTCTTTGAAAATTTTCGAAACCCTAATAAACCTAAATAAATATTAGATTCCATAAAACTTCTATTTTATTTTATTTCCTTTTCGTCATCATGGACATCCTCATTTGTCGTTGACCCATGTTTATTTCGAGTTGTGTCTCTTTCGCCCCTCCAGAACTCTCCGCTGTTCCAGTACTTGCAGGATCTAGGACACACAGATTTTGAGGCATGTTCTCCCGTTTCTCCAGAGGAGGAGCCAAGCGCTGGTGGAGAGGAGGCACAGTTTCCTCAGGATATCCTCCCTTCTCACAGAGTGAGTGTCAGCACTTACCTTTCCAATACGCTAGCCGTACAACAACTACAGCTTTGTGTAGTGTTTAATGAAAGATCTTAATCCTTGGAAAAACTCAACCTTTTTGTAAACTTGAGCTGTGTTGCATGAATGAACAGAAGCAGATTAAATGCTAATCTGAATAGTGTTTGTAACCACACATTGAAAGGTCAAATTAGAATCAGACAGTTCCAATGCGAAATATTCTCCACCTAATAATAAACAAAATAAATATTTTTACACTGCCAGTCAAAAGTTTTTGAACAGTAAGATTTTTAGTTTTTTTCACTTTAATAGTTTTTTTTTCATCAAACCTGCATTTATTTGATTCAAAGTACAGCAAAAGCAGCAATATTCAGAAATATTTTTTACTATTTAAAATTACTGATTTTTCTTTGAATATATTTTAAAATATATTTTATTCCTATGATCAAGTCTCAATTTTCAGCATCAGTACTCCAGTCTTCAGTGTTACATGATCCTTCAGAAATCATTCTTTTATTATTATTATTATTATTATCAATATTTAAAACATTTGAGTGTCTTTTTAGGATTCTTTGATGAATAGAATGAAATAGTCACCAGTGTTGAACTGTGAAGGCCGGTTTCATGGTCACCTCAGGAACAGAAAGTGATGAATGACTGAAGAATTGTCCAGTCTTGTTTGGGAATGTGCTGTAATTCCACTCAGTGTGTAAATACAGCTCATTCCTTTTGGCAGAGCGAAATATTGTTTATGTGTGTGCGCTTCTATGCTTTATTTTAGAATTTATTTGGAGCGTTTCCACAGTGAACATCATTATTGTCTTTAGTTTACACAGTTCAGACTGTCCTTGTTTGTGTTCCCAGTCTACGATCTGTCTCACACACACACACACACACACACACAGTCTCTTTCTATTCTTCAGTTGTCTGACACACACTCAAAGCATCTAGAATGTGAGTCCTACAGCAATGGAATACTAAAGACACGAAGAAAGGAAAGAAGACAAAACAGGCAGAACCTCCTCAGTGTGTGAGGCTGAATGCGCTTTGTACTTTCCCAAAAACTATAGTCACTTTCTTTCTGATTTGTGATTTCTGACATTCCAAGATAGGGTTTGTTTCTTTAATTGTTCTGTATTTCCATTATCTTTCATCGTTTCAGAGGATGTTTAGTGTGTAGCCTGAAACGGTAGAAACTACAGACATGTGGTTTGTGTGATCATGACCCAGACAGGAATCAATAATCGTTCTGTGGACTGTTACTCAAGAGGACATAATAAACACACCAGCATCCCATACTTTTAATAAAGCTGTAAATGAAAGACACTCTTCAAGGCTACATCAAAAATACAGTAAAAATGGTAATACTGTGAAATATTATTATTATTATTATTATTACAGAATTACTCCAGTCTTTACTGTCAGATGATCCTTCAAAAAACAGTTTAATATGCTGATTTGTTGCTCAAGAAACATTTCTTATTATTATCAATATTTACAGGGGTTGTGGCTAATATTTTTGTGAAAACCATGATGCATTTTTTCAGGATTCTTTGATAAATGGTTCAATGGAAATAGAAATATTTTCATATGTTACTAAGAATATCCTATTAAATCATTGTGATAAACAAACAAGATTAAAAAAAAGTTTGTGAGGACAAACTTCCGGTTGGCTCGAATTTTTTTTTTTTTAAGTTTTAAGTCTGAAACAATTTGAAGTAGTTTTAAAGCATAGATGTAGATGTAGATATAGATAGATAATTTAGATAGAGATTAGATAGATACATAGACACATAGAGATGCCATAGATAGGATAGATGGATAGAGATGCTATAGATAGATAGTATAGATAGAGATTAGATAGATAGAGATGCTATAGATAGATAGTATAGATATAGATAGATAGAGATGCTATAGATAGATAGATAGTATAGAGATTAGATAGATAGAGATACTATAGATAGTATAGATAGATAGTATAGATAGAGATTAGATAGAGATGCTATAGATAGTATAGATATAGATAGATAGTATAGATAGAGATGCTATAGATAGATAGTATAGATAGAGATGAGATAGATAGAGATGCTATAGATAGATAGTATAGATAGAGATGCTATAGATAGAGATGCTATAGATAGATAGTATAGATAGAGATTGGATAGAGATACTATAGATAGTATAGATAGATAGTATAGATAGAGATTAGATAGATAGAGATTCTATAGATAGTATAGATATAGTATAGATAGAGATTAGATAGATAGAGATGCTATAGATAGATAGTATAGATAGAGATTAGATAGATAGAGATGCTATAGATAGATAGTATAGGTATAGATAGAGATTAGATAGAGATGCTATAGATAGTATAGATAGAGATTAGATAGATATAGATAGTATAGATAGAGATTAGATAGATAGAGATGCTATAGATAGATAGTATAGATAGAGATTAGATAGATATAGATAGTATAGATAGAGATTAGATAGATATAGATGCTATAGATAGATAGTATAGAGATGAGATGGATAGAGATGCTATAGATAGATAGTATAGATAGAGATTAGATAGATAGAGATGCT
>JAUMHE010000046.1:13237602-13251091 GCA_032359235.1 Enteromius mattozi
TATAGATAGATAGTTTAAAAACTAATCTAAAAGTAATCAGAAAGTCTTATTATGTTACTTTAAATGTTTAATATTTTCTTAATTTAGTTTTTTCATGTAATTTGGCATTAGTATATTGGAGTACAATTTGTTAGTAATGTACCCCAGTTTAAATTTTTTTAATGTACCCCATTTTTTAGATTAGTGCAGTTTTCACAATGATACACCATGATGTTATTATGCTAGTTAGTGTCAAGTAGTTTTTATACAAAGGCAGGACATCATATTTTTTTCATTTATTGGTTGTGCAAGATGAGTTGGCTTTCTCCCATTTAGATATAGTCATTCTATGCCATGACAAGCATCACTGAAATATGACTGCCCACATTTGGATATTAACATTCATTCAGTATTTAGTTACTTGACTTGCTCTGAGGAGTGATAGCAAGAACTACGTTGGTTTTCCTCAGAAATCTAGTGTGCTTTAGGTGTCTATTTGTGTGTTTTTGCAGAAGGGTGGTGTTTGGAGGCTGGTTGATGCTCTGCGCAGTCTCAATCCTCTTCGTCGAGACAGCGCCACCCGCTGGCAGGAGCAGCAGCTGGTGAGAGTGAAGCTCAAGGCACAGCTGTGTATAAAATATGCATACTCGCATAAATATTTAAGGGGGAAATAGTTGTTTGGTGGTGTGTAGGGTTGCCGGATCCGCTTTAGAAAATTAGCCCATTGGCCAGTCAAAATTAGCTCAGTTTGACCAATTAAACTTTCCCAAATGCTATAGCGGAAATACCCAAACTCTAAATATGCAGATCCCATACCTAAAATACATATTTAACAGTCACTGTTATGCACAATACACAATTTTAACTTGGAAATCACTGTATAGTTTGAAATACTGTGTTTGATGGCTAGTGAACAGAATTTCAGTTTTTTGTTTAACATTAAGTAGAAAACTATTAAATATAACTTGTTAAATATAGATTGAAAGAAATACATTTTGTTTGACTATATCGTTAAACATGTATAAATATATTTAATTTAAGGTAATAGTAAATGTTTTTTGCAAGTTGTGTTTTATATGTGTATATATATTATATGTATATATGTGTATTTATTTTGTTTTGTTTTTTTTGGAAAACAAATTAATAAAACTTATTATTTAATTGAATTAAATGCCAAATAAAATGTAAAAATAAAAACATTTCTCAATTAAAGCTGATTTCTGTATAAAATGTAAAAAGTAATTTATTTTTTGGTTTTACTTTTTCAGATAGCATAATAATTGATGCCACCTCCATACTAATCATATTATTTCAAAATCAATTTGATAAAACTAAGATCCAGAGACCAACATCTTGTCGTGCATTACAGCACAGAATGCCATTTTTGTTGCAAGGCAGTTGATTGATCCGATAATTAGATTGATTTTCTGCCGCAGAAAGATTGTATTCAACTGTGTTTGTTTTCCCGCAGGACGCTGTCTTCCGCCAGTATTCCCTGCGCTGTCTGTTATCTCAGGATGTGCTGTTGCAGGAGGATGTTGAGCTAATCGAGCTCTTGGATCCGAGCGTGCTCTCTCTGGGCTCCACTGATACCGTCTGCCCCAGCGCCAGCATTTCTGTGCCAGCGCCACGCTACCTCTCATCACCCTCTATACGGTACACACCTACTTCAATACCTACAAAAACAGCTTAAACAGATAGTTCACCTTGAAATTCAAACCCATAAGACCTTCGTTCATCTTCAGAACACAAATGAAAGTGCCTCTATTCAAATATAAGGGGAATTTTATTTGTGTTGTTAAGATGAAAGAAGGTCTTACAGGTTTGAAATGACATGAAGGTGAATAATTAATGACAGAATTGTAATTTTTGGGTGAGATATCCCTTTAACACTATCAGCTTGTTTGTGTGTTGCAGGGATGTGTCGGTTTTGGTCGGGCTGCTAGCTGTCTTGCTCGGCGTGTGTTTTTCGTACCCTGACCACGAGCAGGCTCTGTGGCTGTGCGTTGTCCTGGTGTGTGTTACGTGCGTGTTTCGGGGTCTGTCTCTGTGGCGTAAGGCCGTTCTACAGCGGCACGTTCAGTCTCTGGCCGTCCAGCTGGAGGGTTTGGTGAACAACAGCCGAGCGCTGACCAGTCTCTCTCGCAAGTCCCTGCGACTCATACAGGAGACAGAAGTCATCTCACGAGGTTTCACTCTGTAAGTGTCATCACACACACACATGTTGGTATTGGTGGTTTATGGGGACTCTCCATAGGCGTAATGCTTTTTATATTGTATTACAAACTGTAAAACACACTATTTTAGTATGATTTTTTTATTTTTGAGCCTTTTGAATTACAGGGACATAGTAGTGTCCTCATAAACCACCTTCACCATGTAATACCTGTCATATTCATGTCATTATACAAATTTGTGTTCTAATGAACCACACACAGACCCCAACCACTTTAGTTAGTCGCATCTTATCAGAGGTGGACAGTAATGAAGTACATTTACTTAGTGGTCGATTGATATGGGGTTTTTTTTAAGGCTGATGTCTATATCTTGGAAAGCAGGGTGGCTGATAGCCGGTATCAGGCTGATTAACATTTAAAAAAAACACACTCGTACTTTAGAAGACAACTACTTGAGTACTACTTGAGTACTTTATCTTCACTACATTTGAAAGACAAATGTCGTAGTTTTCACTCAAGGACCTCGAAGTTAATACTATGAAGTAGTTCCTCCAAACAGACTTCCTGGAGCTAAAATCATTCCTAGTTCCTGCGGTGCGAACATGCCAAAAAGTGGGTAGTTCCACAATTAGTTCGGGTACTACGAAATAGTTCCGGCGGTGCGAAAGGCCCTTATCAGTAATCTCTCTTGTAGGGCTACATGATTTCCCAGCATTTTTTGAATACAGGCCAGTTGCAAATGTGATATTTACTTTAAACAATTCAATAAGAAGTTAATATCGTGATATATGTTAGACACAATATTGTCTGATTTTACAAATTTGTGTAAAAGAAAATATTAGTTATAAAGCCACAGAAGAGCTGTTCTGCGTCTCCTAACAAAACACAGTAGGTGTTTGACTTAGAACGGTCTGTGCAGCGCTGCTCTGTGGATGACGTCAAAGTACAGAAAGAGCAATTTAGAGAGAATTTTTCAAATGTTTTTGACATCATGTTGCTGTTTTGGTTTTTTGATAAGCAGTGTTACTGTTTTTTTTTTTTCTTATCAGTCTGTATTTACAGCAGTTCCACTGTCTGCTCGGTTTAAACGTGGGTATTTGGTGAACTTTTGGTTTCTTTCTATAGGTTTTTAACGTTCTAAAAGCTCTCGGTTCTAAAGATGCTACAAGCTAGTCTGTGTGTTCAGTTGGCGTAATTTATTTTAAGTTGTTTAAAGGCATAAGGTATCGCAAGTATTGCTTACAACAATCAAAACTCATTTAATCATTTAATAATCATTTAATTTTGGCACTTTTAAAAGCAGGTACTTCTGTACTTTTACCTAAGTAAAAATCTGTATTTACAACTTTTATTTGTAATGGAGTAATATTTGACCAGCAGTATCTGTGCTTTCACTCAAGTAATGGAATTACTTGAGTGAAAGTGTACTTCGTCCACCTCTGGATCTTATATTGTTTGTCTATGTGGTATTATGTGGTAAGCTTACTTCCACCACAGAATTAGGAAAATTAAAATATAGAAAACGTAATTACAACTTCCAACTTTTTTCTCGCAACTATGAGTTTACATCTTAAAATTCAATTTTTTCTTAGAATTTCAAGATTATGTCTGCCAGTTTGTCACTTATAAACTTGTAATTGCTAGTTTACATTCCGAATAGACAATTGTGATTTTTACAGTGTGCAACTACTAGTTGTATACTTTAAATTATGAGGAAAAAAGTAAGAATTGTGAAATGTAAAACTGTAGTTGCAAGATATAAACTTCTGGGTGAAATGCTGAAATTGTGAGATGTAAACTCAGAATTGTGAAAAGAAATTACAGTTGCAAGATGTAAGCTCTCATTTACGAGTTTACGACTTTAGAATTAGTCATTTTGAGCTGTTGTTAAAATCCAGGACTATTAACTTGGTATGCTATATAAACAAACTTTTTTTTTTAATATATATATATATATATATAAGTACAATTTTAGAAAAATAGGTATAATGTATGTGAGTTACTGGCATGGGCTAATGTCATGTCCTCTATATAAAGAAATACATGTTATGCGTATCTGTGTATGTTTAAATATAGACTTAATAATTTAGTTATATGTGTATGAGGTTTGTGTGCTCTCAGATGTGCGTGTTTAGTGTAGTTTGTCTTACACTAGATATAGTAAGTGTAATTATTATAATATTGCAGTTCAAATGTTTAGGGTAAAGAAATTCAGTCTTTTGTGTAGCGAGCATGCATTTAATAGACAAAAAGTGGTAGTAAAGATTTTTACGCTGTTAAAAAAAATAAATGCTGTTCTAAATTGTTAAAATAGAGCAGCATAAGCAGTAGAACTGTTTTCAACATTGATAACAATTAGAAAAGTTTCTTAAGCAGCATATTAGAATGATTTTTGAAGGATCATGTGACACTGAAGGCTGGAGTATGATGCTGAAACCTTTTTTGTAATCGTAGTAATAAATTACATTTTAAATATATATTCAAATAAAGTGCTGTCAAACGATTAATCGGGATTAATCACATCCAATATAAGTTTTTGTTTACATATGTATGTGTACTGTGTATATTTATTATGTATATATAAATACAAACACAAACACATGTATATATTTAAGAAAATGTATATTAAATGGTTATATATTAAATATGTTTATATATAAAAATATATGCGTGTGTGTGTATATACATATATATGTGTGTGTGTTTAAATATATACTGTGTGCATTTATATATACATAATAAATATACACATAAATATATAGAGTGCACATGCATATGTTATGTAAACACAAACTTTTTTGAATGCGATTAATCGTGATTAATCATTTGATAGCACTAATATAGAAAAAAGGTATTTTAAATTATGATAACATTTCACAATATTATTCTTTCAAAAAAAAAAAATAAATGAATAAAAATCTTCCTCAAGCATTTGAATCAGTGTATTAGTTTTTCATTATTTGTGTAATTTTTCTGTTGTGTGTTACGTTGTTACATACTAGTGTTAGTCTAGTAGTATTATCTGTGTTGTTTGTGATATGTGTCTGCCCTGATGGTTCTCGGACGTCTGCACAGTTGGATCACGTTTCACTTGTCAAGTTTACTCGACAGGGTGAGTGGCGCCTGTCCCTTTAACAGGGCGGGGCAGCTTCGCAGCCAACAGCTGATTGGTCTACGGAAGGCGGCCTATCAGAGTCTTCGCTGCGCATTCCGAGCCTCACGCCTCGCCACATGCGTCATGCTCAAGTCATATCCTTGACCCGACAACATCATATGTGATAAACAGATTTTACACTATGATTTCTGAACATTTAATTCACTTGGTTGAATCCTTGACTGTGTTTTACTTTTCCGCTGAACTCTGAGATTGACAATGTCACCAACTACGTGTCCACCGTGCCAATCAGAGAGCTTGGTCTTGGTCTGGGGGTGGAGCATCTTTCTGACGATCAGGCACAAGAACTGACCAATGATTACAGTCTGCCTGCGCTCAAGGTACAGAAACTCACACTGTTGATTAGGGCTGGGTTATATAACTGAATTTGTTTTGACAAAATTTAAGTATGGTGATGAGTTTGATATTTATCTGTACATATGTCTTAATATTTAACTATTATTTTGTGAAAAAGTCATATTCTCTCCAAGGCACTCGTTCAATTGTTCGTTGTTTGCATTATAACAATAAAAACAATATTAACCTACTTATATTTATTGGATATAAAGACATATATTGAGACATATATTGAATTAAATAATTGAATTTGACCATTTGATAGAAATTAAATATTCAAAATATTTTAAATGAATTGAAAATGATGGTAAATAATTTAAACTGTAATATTCCAAAGCTAATTGTCAAATAAAAGACATATTAATGTTACAACATTCTTAATGCTGTTCTTTGTAGTATTAACATTACCATTGTGACTGTACTGTAAAATATTCAGTATATGCTGCTATTGTCCAGCCCTATTGTTGACGTAAATGCACATCATTCTCTTCAACCATTGAATGTTTTGCAGATGTTGTTCCAGTTGTGGGTCGGGCAGAGCTCAGAGTTTTTCCGACGGTTAGCTCTGCTGTTGTCTCCGGGGAGGGAGGAGCTAGACTCCAGGCCCAGCCCCCTCACGTACAGCAGCGTCCCGTTGATCACTGACTCTCTCCATCGCACGCTGGCCGCTTGCCTCGGAGATCTTCAACGCAGCTTTGATTTCCATCGCTACTTTGAAACGCAGCACCAGTCGCTGCCCGCAGAAAGAAATGGACGCGCCCAGCAGAAGTGTAGAGAGCTCAATTCTCTGCACACGTCTGTCCGCAGTTTACAACTTCACCTGAAAACACTCTTAAACGAGTATGTACTTCTTAGAGTCATTTTAATTTAAAATTTTATTTAATACATTTCTAAAAAAAATTTAAAGTGCATGAAAATGTAAGAAGATCTGATTAAATAGCAGTTGATTTATTCTAATATATGGGCCGTTCTCAAAAGTTAGAGTTGGAAATGGCTTGAAAAAAAATATTTTTTTCCAAAAAATGTGTATGCATTTATAATATCTAAGGAATACATTTCTAGTAATTGTGCAGTTATTTCTCATATTGTGTTTTCAGATAGGTTTGGAATATTTGTCACTACCACATGTTGTATTGGCCTATTAGAATTTTGCTTACATCTAGATTGTAAATACAATTATTGCTATTTTACTAAAAACTAAAACTAAAAACTTTTAACAATATAAGTGTAAGTTTTGAGATTTGTTTTCTTTGTAAAGGGCAAAAAGTTGATCATACTGCTTTCAAAGTTAAATATTCATTATTTTGAATGTACATTGAACCAAAAAATATCATATAAATATCTTTATTTTTGACTAAAAGTCCCATGTTTCGGTAGTGACAGTAATGCTTTGGTAGTGACTACATGAGATTACAGAATTTTAACTCACATACTAATAAAAAACAACTAAATGTACTAAAATTGTTTATTTACCCAAATGTGAGGATTATGTGTTCCCTTTTGTCACTACTGAAACAGTGATGACGTGTTTCAGTAGTGACAATTCTATGGGATAACACCCCCAAAAAAGCTGTCACTACCCAAACTCTACCATCAAATGTTTCGGTAGTGACAATTTTAAATAGTTTTAAACCTAGCTCAAAGGTGCTAATCAGCACATGGTTAGCTAGCACAGTTCTGAACAGTGGTATACATATAAAAAGCTGAATGTTATGGAATAACTCTCAAAAAAGTGCGATTAATTGCAGAAAAAAGGTGCTCGGTAATGACATTCCTTAAAGTTACACACGGACTTTTGAACACATTTACCTCAAAATGATAAGACCTATTTACTCACACCTTGTAGCTATGAGAGAGGGAGATACAGGAATATTAGCTGATCATAAATTTATGGGTTTATTTAAAATCCATCTCGGCCAATAGATTAAAGCATACAGCGTTTCGGTAGTGACGTGAAAAATGTGCTACACATTTTGTACAGAATGTTTCATAATTCACAAATAAAATATAAAATAGTAATTTTTCTTGAACTTCACTTCTTAAGAATCAAAAAGATACTTTTAAAAATAACAATGGGAAGAAAATACAAAAATTATTATTTTCAGATGTTTAGGGGTTAGAGTTTTGTTTTTTGTTTTTTTTTCAAACTCCTGTCCCTTAAACAAAAAATAAACTTTTTGTTTAAAAACACATCCAGTGTTTTTTCTCTTTTTCCTTTTTTTTCTTTTTGTCTTCTCATAGGGTCATAATTCTTGAGGATGATCTGGAAAAGTTAATGGTTGCCAGGGAGACGGAGGAGATGACGTGTGCGGGATATCAGGACCTGAAGGAGCGTCTGCAGCTGCTGGAGCCTCACATGCAGGCCAGCACCTGCTGCTGGGACGACACACTCTCGCAGGTCGACCGCATGCTACGCCGAGTCTCCAGCTGCCCAGGTCAGAGGTCATCCTCTCAACCAATCACTGCACACTGCTTTGGAATTTCAACGAATGACTGTTTTGTTACTCATTTAGTTTCATTCATGTGCTTATCTGTTAATTGTGTTTTAGAGTATCTTACAAAAATGCATTTAAATGTAGTTTAGTTATAATTTAGATGACTGGGGTTTATTTTATTTGTAATAATAATATTTCATATTACTTTTTTACTATATTGTTGATCAAACAAAATACAGCCTTGATTAGCATAAGAGTTTTCATCTTAATTATTAGTTGTGTAGTTTATTTAATGTAATATTTTCATAAAAAGCGGAATCATTGTTTGAGTATTCTTGGCCGTGTCACAAATCCCGGTACCATAAATGAGAAAAATATAACCATAAGCCAATAGAAAGGATATAAAAGGTGATTCTGTACAGCATGCTGGTAATTATGCAGTTATTTTACAAAAACTTTTCACTACAGAAACCAGTTGACCAATCAAAACCAATTATTGCAGAGAGCTTTGCCAGACAGCTGTGTGACCGTCTATATAAGCATCTATTAGCTCTCGAAATGACGTCCTCGCCATATAATAGGTGCGTCAGCCTTTGTGTGTTTCTGTGGTAACAGAGTGTGTCTTGAGATATTTTTAGAGTTCCTTAATCGACTGATTTCCCTTCCTACGGTTATTTTAGGGAGCTTTAGGGAAGTAGGAGGATAAAAAAGGACAGGGAGAGAGAGATGTGAGGTGACGTCCTTTACAGAATCAGGCCACAATGCACAAATAGGTGAAGTCAATGGTCGTGTGATGCCCAGCGTCATATATGCTTTTAATATAGGAAGGTCAAAGTTCAGTTATGCAGTTGTTGGATGTACTTTTGCACGTCTGCATGTGGGTGCCAAACAACAACAGCAGCTATTTTTTAACCGAATAACTTACTTGGCACAAGACTGAGTAATGCATTTCTGCAGACATCACAGTTTGAAGAAGATTTAAAAAAAAAAAGAGGCAATATGACTTAAATATTTAGGAATATTAATTAAAGAATTGAAAATAGTGAAAGTAGTGTTGTTTATCCTTTCATTTATGTATGTTTATCCATATATGCCTATATTGGTAATGCTAATTGGCGTTACAATATTGTGATGCCTAAATCTAATTGTATCACACTGTTTGTTTTTTAAGATCTTTTTTTGAATCTAGTGTAGGTTTGTAATATATGTCACTTTTCGGCCATAATATCCCAATGAATAACAACACCACAACAAACGATGTGTGGTTCACGTAGAAACTGAGTTTGTCCTGTGTCATTTACTGAAAGCAGACACAAATTAACAGGATACTGTGTGTTTGTGTGTGTTCCGCAGAGAGTTCAGGTCAGCCAGAGGAAACAGCTGTCCCAGATCCCCCTTCTTCTGCCCCCGTTACACACATACAGGACAGAGACCCTGTCCCAGAGGAACAGGTACTGTGTCTGTTTGAGTGTACTTTAAAGCATGAGAGAAATGGAAAGCTTCATTATTACTGCTCATTTTGATGGATAGATAGATAGATAGATGGTTGCAGTATATAGCACTATATACTTTTTTCCTTTTTGTTACAGCTGTCCTGATATCACAGTAAAATTAATGAAATTAAGCATTTTAATTAAGTATTAAAAATTTTAGCATCTTTTATTTCTTATATAAATGAATATATTAATAAATATACATATTAATAATATTGCTTATTAATATTTGAAAAGTGTCTGCCAAATCAAAGTCGTGGTACAACCAACATGCAGAAAATATTATTGAAAAAAAGGAAATCATATAAAATTACTACTAAAGACCCTTTGTGGCAAAGTCAGTAAGTGTCTTGAAATATTAAATAAATTGACCTTTTTCATAAGGCAACATTAGTTTAGGTGATGCAACTCCCAAAAAGCATATGAATTTATTAGTTCTTAAAAAAGTTCATTAAAAAAACTAAATTAAACTTTTAATTAAAAACTTATTTAAAAGCTATCTAAAAAAAAATATATAGATATATATATATTATTACTTAAAATATTTGTTTAAAGTTTGTAAGAATATTAATTAGGAAATATACTCTAGCATAAATGTAAGGATAATTGAAAATCTATTTATTTTTACTTTACATGCAATGATTTACTGAATTATTTACAGTTAAATTTTTATTTATCATTGACCCATGCAAGTATAAAATTTCATCATGACAGACACTTATATTTTTGTCCAAATCTAGTTCACTTGTTTATTTTCTGTAAGTGAAGTGCTTGTTATTGTTGTCGTCAACACTTTTTTTTCCACTTTCTATCTTTATAAAGTATTTCACGGATGTAAATTGTGGAAAGAAGCAAAACAAACTTCTAAGATTTTAGTGTTGTTGTTACCAAAAATGCAGAGACATTAATAAACAGTTAACAATTGCTGGGATTAAAAAAGATGCTTTTGTTGGCCAGGAACTGGAGGCATATGTCTCAGACTCAGACTCTGAGACGGAGTGGAGAGCGGCCACGGACATGCTGTCGCCATGGGAACAGGAGCGCCAGCGTCATGAACGTGAGGAGTCCAGACGAGTTTTACTCGAGCTGAAATCCGTCCTGGGAATACGAACGTCAGACGGAGAGAGAGACAAGCGCAAGCTTCTGCTGTTCAGTGATCAGGGTACTACATGCACAAAAACATAAGTTTTTACCCAGAACTACTTTTTTGGAGTTTAAGTGAGTCGGCTGGTTCTATTTTAGTTCTTACAACAGTCCATTTCAGTGGGGAAGACAACAAAACTATGATATAATTAAATATTTTGTATTTTGTAAGTCGCTTTCGATAAAAGCGTCTGATAAATGACTAATGGTACATGTAAATATTTAAGATGTGTATATTTTTCTTGGACAATAACTAGACAAATACTAACCAGCTGAGAGAATCAGTTCAGACAGTTCATTTGAATAAACTGGTAAAGAAACAAACAAATAGACAAACGGTTTTACCAACTTTCTTTGTAACTACTTAATTTTTTCAACTTAATTTATTCTTTTTTTGTTTATTGAAATGAACTGTCTGAACTTAATCTAGTTTAGTTGGTTATTTTTGATTTTAAGTAATTTTAGTACTTCAACCAAACCTTTTTAAGCTGCTTTTTGTTTTTCATCATTCATGTTTTGTTTTATTTTGTTTTTTGCTATGTGTTATGTTTTTGTTTGGTGTTTTTTTTATGTGTTTTTTTTTTTTTGTGTGTGTGTGTTTTTTATGTTTCATGTTTTTGTTTTGTATTGTTATGTTTGGGTTTGTTTTGTATTTTTTTTTGTTATGTTTTGGTTTTGTATTTTTTTTGCTTTGTGTTATGTTTGGTTGTTGTGTAATTTTTTTTTTTTATTTTAGCTTTATTGCAATTACCGGAAAAAAAAAAAAAAGTTTCTAAAAGAAAACATAAAAATTAATTTTTATAAATTATATTTAAAATAAACTTTAGTTTGTGTAGCTTTTACTTTTGTAGCTTTTGTCGCAAACTAAATTTATCCTAATGACCATCTGTAAAGGAACTACTTGTGGCTTAAAAAAAATACTTTTTGTTTTGTCTTTCTAGCCGCTCTGGCTCCATTTGCTAAGGACACATCAAAAACGCACACAAACTCTTTAGAAGAGCATATTTCAGCAGAGTCCATGACGACTACGGAAAACCATGTCTCCCAACAAGTAGAAGAGAATGAATGTGAACAGCAGACTGAGGTTCTGAGCGGGCCGGAAAGAGAGAGAGATCCTGTTACTGAGTTTTGCTGTGGAGATTCTGAGGTAACTGGGGCAGCTAAAGAGACCAGAGAAGAGACTGTGGAGGAAACGCAGCTCTTCCAATCAGACGGGCTGATAGATGAAGGGCATGATGGGACACACCCCCTCTCACCCAGAGTGCCCACCCTCTCTGTTATTGACAGACTGACAGAACTGCATGGCTCCGAAGCGATCAGTTTCAGCTCTGTCCTGGCCGCCCAGGTAGCAGCGCGCTCGCATACGTTCACACACATGCAAGAATGCACCTATGAGGACTCCGAGGAGGAAGTGACATCACCCCAGACGAGAGAAAATGAAGAGGACTGAAACAGCAAGATATTTATTCTCATCCTTTTGGTTGTATTTATTAAGCTTGATTTCAGGTCACGGACATCATTGGATGTAGCTGGTGTGTGTGAATCTGTTTTTGGTGCGTCTCTGTTTTAAAGTGTGTATTTGTGTGTGTGTGTTTGGGAGATTTATGTTTCATGTGACATCCCAAGTCCACTCTCCTCATGACAGGCCTCAGGTACAGACTGGCACATGCTAGTACACAAAAATAACAGACCAAAACCTAACATTAACACAAACACACATGTGCTTGGCCATGTCCCAGTTTCATTCATTGTAACAGAGGTCCTACACAGATTAAACTAGCTCTTAAAGAGTCTGTTTTATTCGGTATATCCTACAAAGAACATGTCTGAGTCATATTTGGCCCCAACTGAAAAAGAAGTCTATTTAGCCCCCCCCCCTTTTTTTTTTTACCACAATACGAAATAAAGTTGAAATAGTGTAATGCAAGAAATCCTGTGCATTTCATATATATATATATATATATATACAGCTCTGGAAAAAAATAAGAGACCACTGCAGAAAAATCAGTTTTTTTGGGTTTTATTATTCTTAAACGTGCATTGTTTTGTATTGGTGGTGTATTGGTGAGATTATCAGTTTTGTTTCATTTTTTGTGAACTGCCGTCTTTGAAATATTAAGGATAGAAGCAACTTGACGCTCACCGAATCCTTGTGCCAGTAAAGCTAGGATTGAGCCCTTTTTTTCTTGACTCAAAACCTTTCTTTTAAATTTCTAATTACTTTTGAAAGCATTTTTTACCATTCGACTGGTCACACTGCAAGAGGATAGTGTTGATTACAGCAGTGCTTTTTATACTTTTCCCCTTAAATACAATTTGATTCAGGTGCTCACCAAAGAGATACTGATTTAGGAGTAAATTGCAGTGGTCTCTTATTTTCTTCCAGAGCTGTATATATATATATGTATATGTATGTGTATATATAATATTCAGGACATATTTTGACATTTTATGCATTGCAAAATTGAGAACCTATTTTCCCGCCTTACGCTAAAGATTGTTCCATTTATTTTGAATTGTGGTAATGCGAATGTGAATTTTCATGTCTTTTTTCATATTAGGGTAATGAGACTTTGTCCCCCTTTAATGTAATCGTAATATTTTCAGTAGCGATGAAATGAGAATTTTTTTTGCCCCATTATGTTAATGACTTTCTTTTTTCTTTTTGTTTTGAATTGTTGTGATGAGAATAGGGCTGATTTTTTTTTTTTTTTAATAATAATAAGTGGGAGAAAAAAAATGTAATTGCCA
>JAUMHE010000046.1:13255780-13272094 GCA_032359235.1 Enteromius mattozi
TATATATACAAATGCAAGCATGTTATGTTATATAATATAATATTATATGTAACATGTTATAATATAAAATGCATGTAAATATATACTGTATGTGTGTGTGAATATATATATATATATATATATATATATATGAAGTATACACAGTTAACACACAATTATATTTAATATGTGATTCATGCTGTATTCTTGTTTATAAATTCTCACTTTAATTACACATCACAGATGGTGAAGAAGCTGACAACGTATCTGGGAAAAAGAAGAAAAAGAAGACAAAGAAGAAAAAAGGACGTAAGTTTCTCATCTCCTCGTACATTGTGTTCCCTGTCGGACCAGAGCTCATTGGTTGCCAAAATGCCCTTGCTCTTTGCTGATTGGACAAGATGTTAGATAATGCGTGCTAAAGAGAAATGAGTTGTAATCAGTTATCTGTGTGAACGGGTACGTGTCAGTGCAGCACCTTTGAGTGTGTGACGGTACGGGGACCTCGGTACGATTCAGTGATGTGTGTGTGAAGGGGGCAAGGAGCGTGTTGCCAATGCAGCGGACTGGCCAAATGCCAAATCGCTGTGCCTCTGGGAAAATCCTGCAGTGCAGACTTTTATTTCACCAGGATTTTGAGCAGGTCACCAAATGCTTTGTCATTATTTAGCAGATATTTATCAAAACATAAAACATTCGAGTCAACATGAAAAACTGATGCTGTCATCAGTTCATTGTTCTATTGACAGGTAACTGGCAGCTCTTCATATGATAAAACTTTTTCTCTGAAAAATGATAGAAAAAATATTCACACTCATTTTGCTTAATGCACAAAAGAAAAAAACAGAAGCAAAACTGCTTACAATATATTATAAAATTAATATATTAGTACATTTGCACAAACAAATACATTAGATCTGGAACAAACACGTAAAGCAAATATTAGGACACAAAAATATCTAGCAAAACTGTATATTTTAATATAATAGTAATCTCTAAAATTAGTGAGCTGCCTACATTTTAGTGCACTGCTTGTCTAAATGGCATTTTTGGAAATCTTTATCTCAAATTTAGGCATATTCTTGATAAATGCTGGAATACAGACTGAACAGATTTTTTAGTATTTTACATAAACTTGCTGACTAACGATAGGTGTTCTAAGTCAACTCAATATCAAGCATGTTTGATATCCTCTGGTCGGATAGAAGCATAGTCTAAAGCCTTTTTTTTTTTTTTTTTACTTTGTGCTCATACAATACTTGAACTCTGACTGGCCAAAATCTGGAGACTGGCTCTGGCTTTCAGCAACTAGCGTAGATTTTCCAGAATCAAAATCTGGGCAAAAGTCATGTAGTATATTCTAGATTTACGCTGACATGGCTGATAACCAATAAATGTCCAATAATGAATTAATATAATCATTAGTCCAAATAAATCAATAAATAAAACTATACAAATACAAATCAGGATTTACAACATTTTAATTTACAGTATGATAAACAGATTTACTAAAGAGTGCTGTAAAAAATAAGGCATATGCAATCTAAAAAAAAAAAAACTGAGGTGAAATGAATATGAAAAATAATGAATATTTAATATAAACTGATACTGATGGTTAAAAAAAAAAGAAAGAAAAAAGCGTATTGTTTTAATTGGGAATGTTGCGTTTTTTAAAACACCAGGAGTGTGACGAGGCGCTAAGCATTTATTTAATTTATTTTGAAAGCTGCACACTTTTTTCGATGCCTAGAGTTAAAAAAAAAAAAAAAAAAAAAAGTTTAGCTTTGGGGAAAATCCCAGCTCATCCCAGCTACCCGATCACAGTGGACGAGGGGCGGGACAAATACCACACCGACCAATCGCACATCCTACTTGTACAAGAGCAGTCGACGACAAGAAGCACGGCGACGGATCAAACGCATTTAAAACAAGAGTCAGAAGAAGTACTTTACATTGTGTCGACATTTTAATATCCAGAAATAAACTGGCTGCGAAATTAGATAATATTAACCCTTTCATGGATATTCCGTATTATAGCAACCAAAACGCCTCAACTAGTATTGTCAAATGATTAATCGCATCCAAAATAAAAGTTTTCGTTTATATAATATGTGTGTGTATATAATTAGTATATTTATTATGTATATATAAATACAAACACACACATACAATATAAGATATAAGAATATAAATGAAATGAGATTTAACTATTCCATTAAATTTGATATAGATGTTTTCACATGAATATCTACCATCTCTCCTCTAGCCAAAACCCAAACGGACCCTCCGTCCATCCCCATCTGTGATCTGTACCCGAGCGCTGTGTTTCCTGTGGGTCAGGAGTGTGAATACCCTCCATCACAGGATGGGTAAGATATTTAGTCTTTTCTCAATGTGAATATACTCTTTAACGTCCTCAGGTCTCCTTGTACTTTCTACGGACTGCTGTACCTCGTATTACCCTGTGCTCTGTGTAATATTATATCGCTGAGACTACTGACATAGAGGTCACTCATGTTCCCTCGCGCCTAAAGTACTCCAAAAATAGTTGTGAACGCTGTGTGTGTGCGAGGAACAGCTCATAAACTTAAACTTCCTCAGATCATCTTGTCTCTTACTAGAGTCCTGTGGCAGTCTTCGAAGGCGTTTATGGCCTATACATTTATGATCTTGACCAAAGATTAGCCTTTTAATTTTTTTCCAGCCAATCAAATACCCCATATGGGACTTTACAAGACTTCTCCATTACAAGTAATGCTTTGAAAAAAAATCCATCTGTATAAACATAACTGAGAAACTGTGATATAACGTGAGAAATGTTGAAAGTGTCTCAAAAAATTTTGGTTTGACTGTATGAAGATGGTTATTCTCAAGGTAAATAAATCTACTTGCTACATCGTAAAGTGTTTTCTGGACCTCTCAGGCGTAGCGCCGTTTGGAGAATGAGCGATGAGGAGAAGCGAGTGATGGATAAAGCCAATGAGGAGATGTGGAATGACTTCAGGCAGGCGGCCGAAGCCCATCGACAGGTGCGACAATATGTAAGGAGCTGGATCAAACCTGGAATGACTATGATTGACATCTGGTGAGCCCAATATGACTTTGATATCTGTAAACCTGCAGTGTAAAAAACAAATTGGTTGATAAAATACAAAAATATAACTTCCCCAACCTAAAAATATCAGTTGAAATGATTCTATTCTTAAAAGAAATCAATCCCAAGTGTCCTAGAATGTTGATATTTATGATATCGGTTATAGTTGGCAGCTCATAACACATCCTAATTTCTTGTTTTGTCAGTGAGCGTCTGGAGGACTGCAGTAGAAAGCTGATCAAAGAGAACGGTTTGAACGCAGGGCTGGCATTTCCTACCGGCTGCTCGCTGAATAACTGTGCTGCTCACTACACACCAAACGCTGGCGACCCTACTGTCCTCCAGTACGACGATGTGTGCAAGATTGATTTCGGCACACATACTAACGGTATGCCCGTGGGCGTAACTTTGATTTACAAAAAGTGGTCTGGCTGAGATGCCATTGATAGCAATAAAGGGTTAGTTCATCCAAAAATTAAAATTAGCCCATATTTTATTCACCCTCAAGGCATATTGGGTGTATATGACTTTCTTTGTTCAGATGAATTCAATCGGAGTTATATTAAAAAAATTTCCTTGTTCTTATAAGCATTTTTTTTTCATCACTTCTGCTGACTGTCATACACGCAATCCATTCGGGCGGAACGCGGAAAAGCGCATTGGAGAGAATAAAACAACACGCTGGTCATAAATTAGAAGCACAAAACGAGGATTTGTAAAGAAAATGTCGGAGGATTTTAATATAAGCCAAGATTAGACAAACACTCGAGACTAGAATATATCTGTCATCTACCGGAACTGTTTTCTACAGATGATGGGGTATTCACCCCCCTGAGACGTGTGAGACACGTTTTATTATAAATGTGTGTGGTTAATTTGACTACTTTTGGACTGTTGAACAAAAAACATCCACCTAATCACATTCTAACGCTTGGAAGAGCCAGGACCATTTTTAATATAACTCTGATTGGATTCATCTGAAAGAAGAAAGTCACATACACCTAAAACATGGGGTAATTTTCATTTTTGGGTGACCTAACCCTTTGAGTATTTTTATTCTTAATTTTTACTACCACTAATAATAGCAATAAAAAGAATTTTATTTATTAAATAAAAATGTACTGTTTGTTTTAGGCAGGATCATTGACTGTGCCTTCACTGTCACCTTCAATCCAAAGTTTGATCGTTTGCTGGAGGCTGTGAGAGATGCTACCAACACGGGCATCAATGTGAGTGTGTGCGCGCGATTGACTCGATTAAGTTATTGTGTGTGTGAAGAAGTAACATTTTCTCTTTCCACAGTGCGCAGGTATAGATGTACGTCTTTGCGATGTTGGAGAATCAATACAGGAAGTGATGGAGTCGTACGAGGTTGAAATAGATGGCAAAACGTATCAAGGTATTGATGAAATAAATTCTTTATTGCAAATTGTTAATACTAATTTTAATCCCGCGAGTGCACCTCATTTTGTGTGTATTTCCTCAGTCAAACCTATTCGGAATCTGAACGGACACTCTATTGGTCAGTATCGGATACATGCCGGTAAAACAGTGCCTATAGTGAAGGGAGGAGAAGCCACTAGAATGGAGGTGTGTGTGTGTGTTTGTGGATGTCATTTAATTTTATGTTGTCTTAAGGATGTCCAGAATGTGTATGTATACTTTACGCAGTATGCATGGAATTTCACACCTTTAGCTAATCTTGAAGGTGTGTTTCAATTTAGCGTACTAGATTACTCCTGTTACTATTTCTGCTGTAAGGAGTCATACTGCATGGAAAACTGTACCCCATAATGCAATGCACTCACCTTGACCATTCACAACCAGAACAAGTTACCATATTTTGTATTAAAAATGGCAAAATCGAACAAAAAGTAGAGTAGTTTGCATTAGATATTACTGTTGGTTGTTTACCATTTTTGTCGTAAAATGTCAAATATTAAATATTTATCTACTTACCTCTATCCTCACAACATTAAAATCGAAGCTTTGTGCTGGAATTCATGTTCAGCTTTTTTAAACGATAACGTATGTGCAGTCTTCAACATCTATCTTGATCATATCGTCATTTTTACAACACAAAACTAAAAAAGCAGCCATTTTTATTTATGACACGAGGTCAAATGACAACAGTGTAGCATACTACTGTATAAATATAGCAATAATGTAGTATACTACTGTTTTTGATGTTACATACTTTATTAAAAAAAACAAAAACATATTAGGCAGTATTTATATTACTTTTATACACAATAATATTTGTGTACAGAAGGATACAGATGAAGTGCAGTAAACATTTATGGAATATTATTTCCATTTTATAAGCTCCAGTGCTTACTGCAGTGTTAAAAAGCTAATTTATGTACTTTTATGTACACAAAAAGATGTGTAAACAGGTTGTGTGCTTTCGGCACATGTAATTATACTTTCTGAGAAACTCACAAATTTTAATTAAAAATGGGATTGTATTAACATTCACTGTCATGTTTACAGAATAAATATGTAAATATTTTGACCGCCTCTATTAATATCCATTCACATCCAGGAGGGGGAGGTGTACGCTATCGAGACGTTCGGCAGCACTGGTAAAGGAGTGGTGCATGATGACATGGACTGCTCGCATTACATGAAGAACTTTGATGTTGGACATGTGCCAATCAGGTAAGAGCCAATGATAAGCAGCCGTTAGTACATTTAAAATAGCACATGTAGCATTTCTTTTGTCATTTGACAATTTATGCATTGAATGCGACAAACTATAAGTATGGTTTTATTTATAATTTATGCACTGTATACATTTACACACAGTGCAGGTATTTAAGTTTAGGAATGATTTATGCATGATACGTGAGAATTGTTCGCAAGAACTGAAAACATTAACGCATATCAACAATTTCATAAGAATGTTTTTATTAATAATTTATGCAATGTATGCATGTTTTTATGCGTTAAATGCAAAAATGCTTTTAGGTATGGCAAGCTATTTATGCATTAAATAAGATGGCTTTATTAATAATTTACGCAATCTGCATTGACATTTACATTTATGTATTTAGCATGATGCAGCGATTTACACAACTTTAGTTTTACAAATAATTTATGCATTATATGTGAGAATTGTTCGCAAAAACCTAAAAATATTTTCCCAATGAATGCGACAGTTTCATAAGAGTGGTTTATTAATAATTGACGCATTGTATGCATTTTGCAGAATGTAGCTATTTAAACAGCAGTTTTATCTTTACAAATGATTAATGCATTATACGCAAGAATGTCTTCAAGTTTTGTAAAAAAAACATTGTGCATTGAATTCGACAATTGCGTACGCACATGAGCTTGTTCTTAAATTCGTTCTTCTGTTAGTGAATCTGAAGTCTTCGAAATTAGCGCCTGCTACAGTAGCTCCATGTAAGAGCTTTCCGCAAAGCAACACACGTCCAGAGAAAGACAATTATGGCACAGAAACAAATGACATAGAAAAGAACTTTAAAGATAATGAACGAGAGATTCTTTTTTATTTGTGAAAACATCTGTACGCACATTTCACGCAAAAATTTGTCCGTACGCATGTTTAGTGAATGAGACCCATTTTATGTATTATGCAAGAATGCTTTTGGATTTCGCAAACTATTTACACGCTGAATGCTGTCATTGCGTATGAACAATTTTCAGAACAATTTACACATTTTATGCATTTAGCTAAATATTTTGGTTTTTAGGTTTTACGAAATAATTCACATAGAATGTAGTAACAATTATATGAGAATGATTTCTAAACAATTATGTTTTCTTTAACGAACTTCAGGCTGCCAAGGGCGAAGCACTTGCTAAACGTTGTAAACGAGAACTTCGGTACCCTTGCGTTTTGTCGCCGCTGGCTCGACCGTTTGGGAGAAAGCAAGTACCTGATGGCCCTGAAGAACCTGTGTGATTTGGGCATCATCGACCCCTACCCCCCTCTCTGTGACACCAAGGGCTCGTACACGGCTCAGTTCGAACACACCATCCTCCTCAGACCTACGTGCAAAGAAGTCGTGAGCCGTGGAGACGACTACTGAGACGTACATATGCATAAACACTCAAACACTCCAGTCTCATGCAAAAACATACATAAACATATAGGCATTCTTAAAAGAATAAACTAGTTTAAAACCCGAACTGCTGTTAAGGAAATGCTGCTGTGAACGCACAGCATATACTCAGCGTTAAGGCATGAAAATACTATGCATGGGTACGAATCAGTGCCCGAAGTGAGCGAGATAAAGACTTTTTACTCATTTGTACTCTGTGTAGTGAATGAGAGAATGTTAAGAGTATGGCTGCTTTGGCTTTACACGTCACTGAAGGGCTTTTGCGAGAAAAACTAATTCATCAGGAAATAATACTTAATGCGCACAGCTTTTACAGTTTTTTTGGTATTTGTATGATATCAAATGGCTGTCTCATCTAATACCTATTACATTTTAAACTCCCTGAATTGTTTTTTTTTTTAAAAAAAAGACTAAATAAATTGTATAATACTTCAAAGTGTTTGTATTTTTTTTTTACAGGTTAAAACTTTCATTGCAAGCTACGGAATGATTATTATTCCTGAAATTATTATTATTTAATAGCACAAACTTTGAAACTGAAATCATTTTCAAAAAGTAGATGAAGTAGAGGAAACTGCGTAAAATAAGATTTGTAATTAGAATTGCGTAAATGTTATACATTTTTAAATTGTATGTGCAATTTATGTGATGATTTAGTTTGCGTAATGGTTTTATTAATTTATGTATTAAATAAATTTACATTTACCATGATACAGCTCTCATAAAAGTAGTTTTAGAATAATTTCTGCAAGAACATTTAATGCAGTGTTTTTATTACATACAAAATGTTTTTGTGAATTTGATGAAATTAGTCCAGAGCAGCCATTTAAACTAGTTTTAGGTTTGTAAACTATTTGTGCATTAAATGAGACCATTACATAAGAATGATTTTATTAATAATTTATGCCTTGTACTCATTTACACATTTTACATATGGCACGACGCAGCTGTACAGTAGTTTTACTCATTATATGCTGCAATTTGCGCAACAATGTTTTTAGGTTTCGTTAACAAATTACGCATTTTATACATTTAGTATAATGCCACAATTTACACAATTGTTTTATGAATGATTTACACGTGACAGTTATGAAAGAATGGTTTAGAAAGATAAAACTTTGTTTTCATTAGTTTAAAAGAATTCTAAAATATCAAGAGACATGCGCATTTCATAGAAACTTTTTAAAACAACCTTTAAAACAGTAAAGAAAACAGGTGACAAGTGTTTTAGAAAAATGCAAAAATATTCTCCTTTTATTGAGGTAAATTTCTCTATGAATTGAGGTAACAATTTGCATAGTTTTACATCTATACCTGCTCGAAAGCGGAGGAGGAAAATGGATTTGAACAACAAACAAGATGTGGAAACACTGTAAGATATTTGAGCAAGTGTGTGTGAGCTGCACAAACATCCAACAAATTGTACGGACTACAGAGAACAATCATTAACGCCACACACAGACAGGGGGAGAAAATAACAGCATCCACTGTCTTTTGCTGGTGAAAAAGTCTTTTACATTTTCCTGTAAAATGGAAAAAAGAAATCTCTACCCAAATACCAGGTATAAAACTACATTCTGAGAAGGTGACAGAAAAATTCCTGAATCGAGTCTTGTTTAAAGGCTCTTTAAACCGATTTGACTTGGCAGGGCACTTTAAAAATATGGTTGAAGATATCAAAACACTTGTGATATGAAGAGGAAAAAAACATCTGTTTCTTTCATACTGACGCTACAAACATTTCAGGCTCGGTACACATTCACAACTCGACTTTGGTTTGTGGACAACAATCAGGGACACATAAAGACACCGATGAGAGTGGCATTAATGCTGCCGACTTGGACCAATTTCACTCCCTTCGTTCACGCACACAAACGAACGCTACAATTGCTGCCTCCTACCGAAATCTGTCAGTTGTAAAACTGTAAGGCATAAAACTGTGTGCGTGACAAAAACATACTCTCCACTTCTGCTGTACACTAAAAACAGGAGCTAACCGTCTTAAAACTATATCAACAGAATGTACAAAACAGTCTCTGTGGGTACTCAGAAGGGGTCAGAGGTCACTGGCTTTGCTTTTGTCCTGAGAGTTTCTCTGTGTGTAGAAGAGAATGTAGGCCTGGGCCTTACACACTTCCTCCACGGCACACACACTCAGTTTGGAGTCGTTACAGTGCACCCAAAACCCTAAAAAGAAGAAAAGGATATAAGTTGGTGTATGAAAGTTATGATATTCATGCCCTTTTTTGGTATCTTTGCACAAATCCTGCTAAAGATTGACAGACTAGGCTATTCAGAAGTGGCAGATGAACAGGATAATGTTTTACCTCCTTCTGTATTATAACAAAAGGCAGTGTAGTGGCCAGAGCCAAATCCCTTCCCATGATGCATGACGACAGCAGAGAGTTGGTAGAGGAAGTGTTGAGGGTGGGGTAAGTTACTGGAGTCTTTGCAGCAGTAGGGTTCCATGTTCAGCTCCTGCTCAAACTGAACGTGAACGCCAATCTTCTCCCTGTGGTTTCGCCCAGACCACCTAAACATACACAGGTGTGCATTAACATCCAACTGATGACAGCAAGCTCAGAGCTGGGAAAGTAGTTCATGTTTATGTAAACGTGTACCTGAAGCGTTTGAGGTGCAGCCTGAGAACATGAGGCAGTTTGTGAACCATCAGCTGTTTCTGAGCTTCAGTCAACACCACCTGCTTTGAACAGAATCGCCTTTGTTTGCCTTAAAGAAAAGAAGACAGCAAAACAAGAACTGCATTAAAGCACTTTTGATTAGAGGGTTTAACTCCTCGGGAGGATCTTTAAACCTTTGAGGTGAAGCTCAAAAGTAAGGTGTGTTCTTCTGATACTGTAGTACTTTCTTTTATCCCAGTTTAATGTTTAGACGACTATAAATTAGCCATTAAAGTGTTGATATCTTGAAGTGTGTAAACACTGTGACGCTATCAAAATATTGCTCTTTTTGTTTAAGCAGCTCAATAACAACTTAAGGCTCACCCATTGATGTGAGTTTAGGTGTTATCTATTTGACTGGCCGATCAAAAGATGGGCACTGGGTGTTAACCCCCCCCCAAATAATACACTTCACCTTTGAGTGCCATGATATCTCCTTCAAACTGCAAGTAATTTACTATCCTGAAGGTTTCGCATGTGGTATTGCATGTTAGTGTTTACAACTCACTGTTGCAGTGGTCGCAAGCGTAAATTGCTCCCTCCAAAGCCTCGGTTTCTGTAAACTTGGCCAGCATTTCTGTCAACCCACAAGGAACCTGTGCTGCATCCTTACTGTTGCTGTGGTAACGTTCCGGGAATTCCAAAGAAAGATCCCAGAAGGGCTCTATTGTGTTTGAGCGATGATCGCAAGATAAACACCTCACCTAACAAAAAAAGAGAAAAATACCTTTAACAAAATAGTACTCGATATATGCGAAAAAGTGATTCAGGACACACTACTCAAGCATGTAAATGCAAATTAAATCAAACTGAAGCATCTGAAATTTGTCAGAATGCAAGCACATGTGGCTTTCTCAATGTTGGCACAAAGGTACTGTAGCACCCCTTGTGGCAACACTGAACACAACATACAGAGTACATTGTGTTCTGCTATCAGTTTTTTGGCCCTGTCCCAAATACCACCTTAATGCTGTCCTTTGCAATTTCACATACACTTCTGGGTTGTCGTCATCAACGTGCACTTTTACCAATAATATACTAACATCAGCTCCTCAGAAGTGCACATCAATGGCCTATAGCAGCTTCAAAGAGAGGCACTTCAGAACATCCTTCCGAAAACTAGAAATGTCAAATGGTACAACCTACAGCAGAGGTGTCAAGCTCAGTTCCTGGTGGGCCACTGTCCTGAAGAGTTCAGCTCCAACCCCAACTGAAACACCCTAACCTGATCTTTCAGGCAGGTGTATTGAAACACGCTGGAGCTGAACTTTGGCCCTTCAGGAGCAAAGGTTGACACTCTGCCCTACAACCTTGTAGACTTCACAGGTATACCATTTGTGACAGAGCCTTTCAGGTGAACAAGTGAGAATAACAGATCGATGGTAACACTGACATTTGAATGTAACTCTATCACTGTCTTGAGTATGTAAATGCAATTTAATTTTTTCCACTAGGGCTAGAACCTTGCATGCATGTCAACCTGTTGTTGTGGGATCCCAAAACTAAAATATGAATCTTTCATAACCCATAATAGGGGCACTTTAACATGTTATTCAGCTTACGTCATTGTGTGTGCATGCAAACTCTACCTGACTGAGGAGCTGGCCATGAAAGATGGTGTTGACCACGCTGAGCACCTGTTTGATAAGCCGTCTCTGATTGGCTGGAACAGTGGCAGGGGTCAGCGTTCTTGTCCGTTCCAGCTCATGCTGTACTTTATCTAAGAGTTCGCAAAGAAATTCCTGTGCGTCCTGCTGTGCGTAACCCCGGAACGCCGGGATCAGCTGCCACACGGAGTGCAACATCGCAAACGGAGACACCAGAGCCCACTTGCCTGACCACATCACCTGAAACAGTGTGTGTAACTCGTGACAAAGCGAGATGTGTTTGGAGCTAGGCTCCTTCGGTTGTATGAGCTCCATGTTGCGCGAACGGGAGGCCCCTCCGCTGAGCCCTGACCCCAGGTTAGAGCATTTTTGCTGGGGCACGCGCTGACTAGAGAGTCCTAACTTGCGGCTGACCGCAGAAGCTAGCAGCTCCAGTGCTTGGTTCAGATCCAGCCTCAAAAAGCACTCCCGGAATACATGCAAGTGACTCAGAACCTGTAATATTGAGTTCATGTAGCAAGTATTGCCAAGGTTGCGCAAACCCGTCACCCCTGGAGTTACAGTGGGCCGCCGTTTGATAGGCGAATCACCCGTTTTAGGAGGTGGGGCCCGAGGCCGTTTGGCCTTGGGTTGTGGACGGGGCCTCTGCTGAGGCGTTCTCTCTCTAGGAGTTCTTGGAGTAGGGGTGGAGACGCGAGCAGGAGCAGACCTACGTCTCACAGATTTGGTGCTTTTTGTTGACACTGCCTTGGCAGCCGTAGAAGACGCCTTCAGGCTCTGCCGTCGAATACGATGGCTCTTCCTCGGAGGGGCGCTTTCCAGCTCCTCCTTGAGCTGCCGTTTGAGTTGCCGCCTTCTTTCCCGTGCCTCCCGCTTCCTCTCCTCCTCTTCCTCCTGTTGTCGCTCCTCCTCCAGTCGCTTCTTCCCTCGTTCTGTTTGTGCAAACCACAAGCGGAACACACGGCCGATCAGGGCACGGCGGCGGTGCCACAGCGCTGTGAACATGCGGTCTTCGTCACGCAACTGCAGCTCCTGGGTGCTCGTCGACAGCTGGTCTCCTGCGGCCGAGGATGAGCGCAAGGTGCGTCCACTTCGCGTGGTGACTTCATAGCACTGGCTCTTAATTGCACTTAACGTGCTACGCAGCAGCTTCAAGTCACCCGTCGCATTATCATTCAGCACGTAGTCATCACATAAGTAGCAGTATACATACAATTCATTCACCTCCAGGGCCAAAGGGTGGTGTTGCTCCTATAGATAAAGAAACTTAAATTAATGTAACATCAAAGTAACAGTCTCATAAAATTAGACATAATTTAACAATAGGTTTACCATTTTTATAGATATTTACATGTTTAGATCTACATTTAATCTTTCAGCAGATGCTTTTATCCAAGAATCTTACAAATAATGGCAATACAAGCAATCAGAACATCAAAAGAGTTCCCTAGTGTTAAGAGTTTTTTTAACAGACAAATAAAAAAATAAGAACAGCACCCAATTTTTTTGCTTAAAATTGTATGTATTAAATGATTTTAAACAATATATCTTGTACATAACTCATACCTTAAAGTGCTGAAGCGCGTGTTCTTCTATGTAGCGTCCACACGCTACATGCGAACAGCTGAGACATGCCCACACTGACTCGGTGGTGTTGCAGTCCACACAGTGCCATTTCTGCGGGTTCAGGATCGAGTGGTCCTGTGCGAGCCTTAAGCGACCCACGTGCTTACACCTGTCCATCACAGTTAGTCACTGCCCTTTTCACATCACCATGGTGACGGCAGCCAGCAGTGAAACCAGCTCCTCCCAAGGCATGATGGTTAATCTGCAGAAAACAAAAAATGGAACAGATGAAAACAGGTGTGTGTTTTTTGGTAGAAGTAGGCCTATCCTTCATTTGTGACTTCATTTCTAGTCATTAATACACACACATCTATATATCTATATCTATAATATATATATATATATATATATACACTGCCCTCCAAAAGTTTGGAAACTGCCCTGGCAAAGTGTAGTTCTGGATGAAATCAGTATAAATCCTTATTTTTTGGTGCAAATACTGTACTTGACATTAAATACCACTGATACTTTTCATTTTGATTACATAATAATGGCAATATATACATGTAAAAGTTGAGCTACTATGAAAGGAACTGGACCTTGATGTCTGTAAGAAGTGTCCAACCAGTGTGAATCATCTTTGGGCAATCCTTCAGGAGGCTTGGAGTAATATATCGAGTAAATGTTTGAATAAACTGACAGCTCAGATGCCCAGATTATGCAGATCTGTAACTGCTGCTAATGGTGGATATTCTGATGAATCAAAAATGTAAGTATTTTCTATGTATAAACTGTTTATGTAATAAAATATGTTTTCATAGTTTGTGTTGTCCCTTATAAGTGAAGAACTATCACAAATGAAAAAGGTTTCATCTCATACCAAGCGAACCCTGAGATACAAACAGTGTACATGAGGTTATTTTAAGACAGCAGTTTAACAGAGCTATCATAAAACTATTGTGCAAGAACACGGTTTAACTGATACTACAGGAGGAAGAATCTATTCCCGCTATCTCTCTCTCTCTCTCTGTCTGTCTGTCTCTCTCTCACACACACACACACAAAATGATCAAACTGAAACTAACAATCTCTGCATTTCTCTAACACTGTTCTACCATGGTAAATATAAGTACTTATGATACTGAGTGATTGCCATATCCAGGTACTCCAAGGTAATTTAAAGAATATCATGGTATATCCTGTCCAAAATAAATGAATAATTTACATTGATATAAACCACAATATCTAATAACTATTATGCCACAGCACAACTAAATTATGCATAGCACAACAAAGCGATGTTAGAAAAAGTATATATATATATTTTATAATCATAATCAGAGTAAGACTACAAATAAACAACCATAAACACACACAAAAGTTCTATCAAGGGCAGAAGCAAAGGGTATTACTATAGTACACATTCAAACAAAATGACTGTAGTTTCCTGATGTATATCACAACCACATTCAAATAACATGGTATTTATGCGTCACTTTAAACATATGTACCACAGTATTTACATGACATAGCAGGTTTTTAGATGTGTGCTGTTCCTATATAACTCGACAGTATTATGGCACTTTAAAGAATACCTGCAATCTAAACTGAGGCATCAATTTCAAGCCGGTAAACATCAGTGAGTATTTAGCTTAGCATGTAAACAAGCCGGCTTAAGCAAATACATGTCCCTTATTTGGCTTCACGGACGACTTATCATCTGTGTCACTACCAAAATAACACCCCTCTTTCTCTGGGCCCCACGTGTGTTGAACAAAAACAAACTAGTAGCCAACCTAGAAATACACCTTTGTTGACATTAGTCTTGTTTAGAAGGTTAAACACGCATAAAGCGCATTACTTTTGTAAGTGGCTTTGTAAAAGTTATTACCGCACAGACAGCGCTCGTCTTTATCGCTACGGTTTTACTCTGGGATTGCAATTAAACGAGCATGAACAATCATACTGATCTCATTGAACTAGTTAAAACTATCAGTTTGACTTTGAAGGTGTTTAGGCGCGCTATTGACGAATGATGCTAGGCGGTAACCACCTCCTTCATCTGCCTAGTTTCAAAGAGCTAACCAGGTTAGCGACTGAGCTCAGAGCAGCTTAGCTAATTTAGTGTCTCTAATCAGCCAGTTATAGAGGAAAGTTAACCAGCACACGGGATGCTAGTGCGCTAATGCTAAAATCACACAGCAGTGAAGTGAGGCTGAGGTGCTGGGCGATTGAAATACACTGATTGTGTTTTACTTCCGCCGCTAGTGTGAACGCGATACGATCGGAGCTGTTTGAAATCGGTGATATTTTACTAACCTTATTTTTCGTCAAGCACTGGTTACTTCTGTGGCACAACAGCGAGCGCCATCTTGTCTACACTTGTCGCGTGGAGTGTCCCTCCGTGACGTCACGCCTGAGAGGACACACGCGAGGTGCCACTGAGTCCAGAGAGACCGCTCAAAACAAAAGAGTCACTTCGCTGGAACACACCTCGCATTTAATATCTTAAAAATAAATCTCAAGATTTGATAAAAGACGCGCGGCAGCGAATCACGTGAACGCTGTGTTTAAACAGTGCCTAATGTTTGCATAACAATTAATAAAAATTCCACGTATAACGAAAAATAATAATAATAAATTATATATGATACACAAAAGAAATTCCTTCTATTCTGCGTATGTAAATACAAAAGAGCATATATTATGAATGAATTCGGAAATGTAAATGTGAGCCTGGACCAAAAAACAGCCATAAGGGTAATTTTTTTAAAATTGAGATACATAAATAAGCTAGGATAGGACAATATACAACTTGAGGGTGCAAAAAAAAAAAAAAAAAGAAAATGGGCTTTATCGTATTATTTTTTCCCGCTTTCTTCTTAAATTATAACTGCATGAGACGAGTACAAACGGAGGGGTAATGAAAGTACAGAGTAGTGATGTGTCGTTCGCGAACGAGCCGGCTCTAAGAGCCGATTCTTTGTAGTGAACGAGAAGAGCCGACTCCCGTCGGGGAGAGCCGACTCTTCTGCCGTAAGGGGGGCGGGGCTTCATTTGGGAACACCATGCGGCTAATCACATGGGAGGATCCAGCTAACAATTTTTGGTTCCCAGAACGTTCCCAGAAGGTTCCCAAGAACGTTCCCTGTTGGTTAGCCAGGAAAGTTTTCTTAACGTAAATAGAACGTTCCCTGTAGGTTCCCAGAACGTTCCCCTAACCTACAGGGAACGTTCCTACAACGTTCTTATATAGTTCCCCAAAAAATAACCAACAGGGAACCATATGGGAACGT
>JAUMHE010000046.1:13272194-13287731 GCA_032359235.1 Enteromius mattozi
CCGTAAGAGCCGGCTCTTTTAAGGGAGCCGAGCCAAAAGAGCCGAATCTTTGAAAAGAGCCGAACTTCCCATCACTAATAAATTTCTTCTTCTTCTATTATGTTTAATGGCGGTTCAGGTGCATTTCCGCCACCTACTGGGATAGAGAGTGAAATCTCGATGAGCGGAAGACAATAAAACCTCAGTAGTGTACATACTCATGTTCCCCGCAGATAAATTGATATTCTGCGCGTTGTTTCAAACAAACCCGATGTGCGTCACAGGCTGAGTGTGTGACGCCATATCCGGTGCCGCGATGGCGGTGGATTTGACTCCGCGGTTCAGAAGGCTGAACAGTCAAAGCTGTTTTAGAGAAAGTAAACAACTGTCAGGTACAAACAAACGATTTATATCATTCACGCATGTGTATGTACAGTTTATTTTGCTGGTGAGCTGCACGTATTTTATACTTTAAAAGCGAGCTACGTCATATCCACCTCGGATCCTTATCAAGTTGTTCAGTTAAGCTAGATAAACAGTTTTACTGTGCCTATTATTATGTTTAATTTATGTGTGTTGTCCTTTAACTTCACATTACACGTTTGATTTCTAATGATCTAATATAATTATCGAATTTCTTTGAATGTAAACGAAACGAGTCCCCTTTGTGCTTATAGTCAAATTTAGTTCCTGTGGTGACATCACGAGTTAAATAATATTTATTGGTAAGTCAGTACAAATATTTTGCAAAATGCATTGCAGTTTCAAATAACTGCATTAGGAATGTACTTTCTAACACTATATTCCAGCTTGGTTTAATTTTTCTGTGTTTGAAGACTTGAATTAAAGCTTGGGGAATATTGGATACATTGTACATTAACAATAATAAAGTAAAAAAAAAAAAAAAATCATATATATATAAATTTAAGGCTAAGTGGGTTTTACATAATTATACACTTTAATGTCCATGAAAATGATAAATATAAAGGATAACTTATACAATTGTCAAAATTAATGGATCATTTTCCATCCATAAATGGAAAAGCATTAGCTATGATTTTTTTTTACATAAATGTGTAAGTACAGGCATTCAGAGCTTATTATTAAGCAGGTATGATATTATTTAATGTTTCCCCTTATGTATGCTATTTTATATTTATAATATTTTATTTATTTATTATTATTATTATTATTATTATTATACCGTGAGTGTTTTATAAATATTCTGTGTTTAAATGTAATATTTCTGAATTCTGATTTACCCTGTAAGCGCTGACAGATGATATAACAGTCTGAAACATATTTTATCATAGTCATATTTTTTAAATAGAACAGGAGGAACATTAGGGTAAGATAAGGCATGAAGATCTTTTAGCAAAATTGCAGCAATGTCAATAATCAAGAAATTAATGTATCAAATATAATAAAGTAGGCTTTATAAGTTTAAAGTTGAAAGACACAGACTAAGTAGTATGACGGTGTTTAAAAAAAAAAAGTACAGTGATATATCAGATAACAGCTCCCTGATGTTTTGGTTAGTGTTTGAAGACTTTCTTATTTTGTCCTGATGCCTCTCAGGTTTCTCTGGACCCTTCAGAGCCACTCAGCTGTGGCAGAACATCATTGAGGCTCTGAGGACGCAGGTGGAGCTCCGACCCCGCAGACAGCACCTGCGCATACATCACGACTGCTTCACCGGCTATGATGCGGTGGACGTGGTTCTGAGTCACCTCATGCAGAACATCTACTTCTGCTCCAGCGAAGTGTCCCGTCTCAAAGCCACCAGGCTCTGCCAGGCCTTAATGGAGTCTAGAGTATTCGAACCAATCGGGATAAAGCTCTTCAGACGAGAAAAAGAAATTACCTTTGAGGACTCCACCTGCAGCCTCTACCGCTTCCTGGATGGATCAACCAAAAAGACATACAGTGGCAGTGAGAACCAGACGCCAGACAAACAAGCTGGAAAGAGGAAGACCACTTCGAGGTAACTACATCAGTATCGCTGTCACATCCGAAAGTGTGTTTTCCAAAACTTAATGTAGTATGTTTTATCTTTGTAGGTTTGGAGAAATACAGACCATCTCCAACCCTTTGGTTCTTGGATCATCAGATAGAAGAGTGGAAAGACTACTGAAGAATATAAACCTGCACCCGTCTGTGCCCTCTGATTTAAATCGTGTTGCCATTTCCAACAGCTTCCTGTCAAAAAAAGGTGAAGCTACACATAATTTAGATTTTTATTATTTTATAATATTTTGCAATTTAATGCAGTCGCATTTAGTCTCTGATGATGTCTTATGGGTCTGATGTAGTTTAATGTTCTAAAGGGGGCTTCCTGGGGTTCTTTAGTAGTCTTTTGTGGTCTATTAGAGTATAATGTGGTCTATAATGAGATCTAAATGGTTCAGAAGAGGTCCCTGAAGTTTTTGGGGGATTTTTTAAAGGCTTAATTAGGCCGATGTGGTTTCTTGGGTTCTGCTGTAGTCTATTGTGGTCTGATTTGGTCTCTATCCTAATGGTTCTTTAAGGTCTTAGGTAGTGTAATGTTCTAAAGTTAATGTCTAAATGTGGTTTCCTGGTGTTCTGATGTAGTTTATTGTGGTCTAATAGAGTGTAATGTCTGTAAATGGAGTTCTTTGGGGGTTATTGTTTTTTTAAAGGCTTAATTAGGCTTCTAAATGGGTCTGATGTGGTTTTAGCCATTGACAAATACTTAGACACCAGTAAAGATGGACAATCTCTACTATTCATGTCTTTGTCTCAGTGGTGCGGGACGTTTGGAGGCAGCAGGCGCTACTTCAGTTGCTACAGGTGGTTGAGATCTCTATGCTAGACTGTATTCTGTCCTCACCTGCCAAACCGGAGGCCCTGCGATCATCTCTACGCCACCACGGTGACCTGGTCATCTCTAACACCTGCGTCGATCGTGAAGTGTCCGAGAGTCTCAACTTGCCCGAGTCAGTTCACAGCACTCAATAAATGCCACCACATTTAGATTCATAATCTCTGTTTGACTTCACCTGTGTTTAATTTCTCTCTTTAAAGGCTGGACTCTTGGCTTACAGCAGCAGTGGATTGTCTCGATCTGTTCCCAGATCAGTTAATCGTGGTTGCCAGTGAACAGCTGGTTCAGCAGAATGCAGCATCTGGGAAGGAGAAGCATAAGAGACTGCTGTTTGACACTATCGCCAAGTATTACAACAGCCCAGAGAGACCTCCACTACTGTCAGGACGCTACACCGACATCCAGACTGGAATCCTACATCTTTTGGGTAAATGTAAAGCGCAGTGGGGTTTTGGGACACTAAAGGTGCTTGGAATCGTTTGTGTTGGTGGTTGTTTGTTGTTTAGGGTGATCTTACATGTGTGTTTCTTCATTAGATTGTGGGAGAGGTGAAGATGCTCTGAGAGCAGCTCAACTCTGTTTGCAGCTGCTGGAGTCCACAAGCAGAGACGAGTTACGTAGACTGTTGGCTTTTATGGCAGCCGCCGCAGATAATGAAGCTTTCAGACCGCACAAGCAGGTAAATGAGGGTTCTGTGTGTATAACCATTTAAAAAAAAAAAAAAATATATATATATATATATATATATATAATGTTAAAATCAAATAGTAATAAATTATATAACGAATATTAAATATGTAATATTTAATTGATATTTATTGCCAATTGCTTATTTCATTTTATTTATTGTCACAGATAAAGATAAATGTAGTTCTCTGATCAGTTTTCCTTTAATCAATTTATGATTCTTCTATGAATGTATATATTTACACTTTTGGGGGTCATACTGAAAACAATTAAGTGAATTATTTTGACAAAATTCTTTTTTTTAATTAATGGAAAAAAAATATTTAGATGTACAATACATAATTATACATTAATAATTATACAATTTTATTATTATATATTTTTATTATATTACTGTACATAAGTCTCTTTTGCTTACCAAGGTTACATTTATTGGTAACACTTTACAATATACCAATTTATTTTATAATAAAAAAGAAAATACGGTAAAAACAATCATATTGTTAAGACTTTAAAATCTAGTTTTCATTTTCTGAATATATTATAAAGTGTAATTTATTCCTGTGAGTGCAAAGTTGATTTTTTAGCATCATTTCTCCAGTCGTCAGTGTCACATGATCCTGCAGAAATCATACCAATATGTTGCTTTGATGCCTTAAAAACACCATTCTTATCATTATCAATGCTGAACTAATTAATATTTTAGTGGAAGCCATAAATACTTTGATAAATAAATTCATAAATTCTTTAATAAATGTACTATTCAAAAAACATCCAAAATAGAAGTTCCTTGTAACAATGCAAGCCTTTTCTGTCGCTTTTCATCAATTTGATGCATCCTTGCTGAATAAAAGTATAATTTGGTTAAAAAAGAAAGATATTTGTTGTACTGACAAACAAAAATGCTGTAAATGAACAGGGTCTTTTCATGTTTGTTACAACAGATTGATAACCGTGCTTTGGTTAGCAAGACGTTTGTGAAGGCTGTGATCCAGAGTAAAGAATTGACTCGTGCCCAGTGTGAGCAACTGCTGCTGTTCCTCATGGATAATCACACTCAGCTCTTTAAGGTACGACTTTTTTACTTGTACATTGTCTCTTAAAAGTCTGGGCAAATCATTTAATCATTTTTCTTTCCTATATCTAGACACCGTTATCATTAATTGAGGCTGTGAGGAAGACACTACAAACTTTGCAGCAAGGGAGGGATCTAGATAATGTAGCATGTAAGTCCACTTCCCAATCTCCCTATACAACTGATTTCTACATTGATTTTATTAAAACATTTCGTTTTTTGCCTTTGCAGTGTTCACATTCTGCCAACAGGTGTCGCTCCAGCAGTACGAGGATAACAAAGATAAAGCCACTCTTTATAGTTTGAAGCAGTTAATGCACCATATCTCTCACAGTGATGACCTGTCCGTCAAACAGAAGAGACGACTGGCCAAACAGTTCCAGAAGCATCACCCAGGGATTTTCCTCCAGCACTTCTTTTCTTCATTCTAGAAACACTGGATAAAAATAGTCTGTTAAGGCCTGTTCACACCAAGCACAATAACGATAAAGATATAGTTCTAAAAAAATCATTCTCAGTGTTAAAGAACAGCAGAGATGTTTGTTAAAGACCTGAATCTATATTTTGTTGGACCAACATATGTTTTTTTATGTTACGTGAGAATACTTTTTGTGCTCGAAGAAAACAAAAGTAAAAACTTTATATATTTTATACACCAAAATATATTCTCGTAGCTTCACACAATTACGGTTGAAATACTTAAAGCTCTTGGAATTCATCAAAAATATCTAAAGTTCAAAAGATGAACGAAGGTCTTAATGGGTTTCGAACAACGTGAGGGTGGGTAATAATGACATTTTTGGTGAACTAACACTTTAAACTTATTTTTACTGGTTAGGGTTGTGTTTGTAGGCAGATGATTACAAATATGAATGTAATGAAGTTACTGCTAATCACTACTGTAAACTACATAGATTTCATCAGGTGAGTATATGTGCTGCTTTCGTGAGCTTTTAAAAGGCAGCATTATCTTGAACATATCGGTGTAGAATTACTTGAATTGTGTGAAATGCTCAGGTTCTTTTAAGCTATTAGAAATAATTTTAGATGCACTTGAAATTGAGAAATAGATAACCACGCCTTAAAGGTGGAGATTTGAGTTATGCTTTTTTTTAGGTATTTTTTTTAGGCATTTAATTTCCCAGTGATTGTTTTAAATGAATATTGATCTCATATATTACTGCGCTCTGCATAAGTGTCAACTTTTGATTTTTTTAGTGGATTTGAATTAAAATGTAGCATAGCATAGTGTCACTGTGGAATAATTATTCAGAAAGACAAAGGGAAGTTTAATCGCTAAAATTATTTTAACTAATAAGTAATGATCATGAGTAGGGTTGGGCATCATTTGAATTTTATCAATTCCAATTACGATTTTTATTAATTGCGTTTCGATTGTGATGTAGTAAAGAAAATTGCAAACAAATTGGTTGGCAGGATTGAATTTTTAATTCAGTATCTGATTCCGGAAATAGATTTTTCAATTTCCAACCCTAGTCATAAATGCACTGGATTAATTGTGGTGTTACATATGAATGGTATTTATTAATGAGTAATTGAACAGAAAGAGAATTGCATGCTGGTACTTATTATTACTTATACATTACTGTAATTGCATTAGATTGTTTTTATTTTTATTTTGTAGATGCACTTTAATTTTCTGATGTTTTAAACTCATTAAAATGCTTTCCAAACTCCCATTCTGTCTCTTTATTATTATTTTTTAAAAAAAAAGAATATTAATAAATTATTAATAATATTTCAGAAATATAGAAAGTGATCAAGTTTAAATGGTACCCAGTGGGTTTTCATTAAGTAAGAAGAATATAAGGAGGGTAAATAATAGCTTTAGTGTTATGATACGATGGTCCCAAAATGAAATCAAATAAACGTCAGCAAAAGACGAGTCAGACCATGGCTAATATTTTGAAGGTCCGGACTTTTATCATCATTTTTTCAGTCGAGTGCTTCGTCCGGCTTCACGGCGCGGAATCTCTCAGGTGTTTTGATGAAGCGTCATGGAGGCTGTTAGCCACCACCACTGCTGACGGTTTTGTTACTGTCTAAATCCTGCTTTTAATCGCTCAATCTCACTGTCAGCCCCTCTAGTGTAAAGGTAAGACTGAAGTCTCCGTGTTTATGAGCTGGATATTTATTCCGAAACTCTATTCGGCGGTTATCGATCAGTTCTGTGTAGTGACGCTTCACTCCATTAGCTTTAGCCTGTTAGCTCAGCTTATGTCGTGTTTTATTATGTATTTGCACCGTGAAGGCAATAATACGTCTCCGTTTCAGTTTATTTCTCGTAGATAGTAAAATAACACTTTGAGGTTTTGTTGCCTTGAGAAACACAAGTAATATTTAAATTGACAGTTAAACGCTTCTGGCTACTGACTGCCTTCCTTGACAGCATTTTGGGCATCATATATAATTCAAGCTACGTTTTCTTATTTGGCGTCAAAGGTAAAAGCCGACGTGAGCTGGTTTTTGAGGGTAAACTTAAGTTTATTCGTCGGTGATAAATAGAGTCTTGTTAACTTGTTTTATTGAATCTCAATCTGTCAGGTGCTCATTCATAAAATATGTGAAACACGTCACACCCTTCCTTACGACGCCACTGTTTGATTTCACTCCGACAAACAGACATTGCTAATAATAATTTGAATGAAATAAATTGTAGCATATAATGATAATTCTACCAATAAGATTACTGAAATTCATTATCCAGTCTCTTATGATGTCCTGGTTTCTTATTATTTAATAGTAAAATTTCAGTCTAACTAATTTATGATTAAATATGGTAATTCTGTAGTAGCCTTTTTTTGTGGTATTTTGGCATATTTAGTGACTTACTATTATAGTTCAGTTTTATTTTGAATTATTACAATTGTTTAAATTATTTTATCATTCATTCATTGAGATCAGAAACTTTCTATTGTAATTATTTAACGTTTTAATGACTTGGTTTTAATTTTAGTTAACGATTATGATCTAATAGTGCTATTAATAGTAATTCCTGTCATTTAACAGAGTACTTACTATAGTTGTTATAGTGTATTATGCACAGTTACAAGTCATAAATCTTAAAATTAAAATAAGTATGTCTAAAATGTTAATTAATATTACTCGGTTTAACATTACTCTGTATTATTTCATGTAATTACACTATAATAACGGCATCTTAAAGTGTAATGTTTTATTTATTTTTTTAATTATTCTTATTTTTTCAAAGTTTTAATTCAGTTTTTCTATTGTTAGTTTTACATCATGGTAAACGGTAATTATTAAATGGTTTATAACAATAATAATAATAATAATAGTAGATTATATAATAATATATAAATTAGTATAATAACAATAATAGTATTGATTTATTAGTATTATTTATTATATTCCTTACCGTAAGTTGGTCAGGGAAAGAAAGGTGTGTGTGTGTGTGTGTGTTTTCAGCTTAAAATCCAGCCAGCTAAATCCAGAGCCAAATTAAAGCATGGAAGCAACCATTACAAGAGACTGTTTCATATATTCAGCTGACAGAACAGTGCATTCTTATTCCTCTTCTCCTGCAAACTCTTTGAGATGCTGTCAGCATGAATACGTAGTTTATTTTGAGCCTGGAACACTTGGACCCTGCTGAAAATTCACAGTGACAGATTTTCAGATGCATTTAGGTCTATTTTTGTCGTTTTATCTTAGCAGTCTACTCGTCGGTATAATTAAATTTGTCAAATTTAAAATCAGTTGTTATCTTCCAGTTGTTCTCAGAGTTATTTTTCCAGAATAAAGCTTGTTTAGACTTGTGCTCAGCTGTCAATCAAAACTGACCTCTGATCAATTCAGTGGTTTGTAAAAAGTTATTATGAAGATATTTTGTAAATTCTTTTACTGTAAATATATTCAAAATAATTTTTTGATTTGTGATATGCGTTGCTGATAACTTAATTTGGACAAATTTATAGGTGATTTATTCAGTGTTTTTATTTTTTTATTTTATTTTATTTTTTTGTCCCCTCAGATTTTTTTTATTTTAATTTCAAATAATTTATTGTATTTAATTTTGATGTATTTTATTTCAGTTTAATTTCAATTACCATAAATTTTTTTAACACTTGTATTTTTAGAAAGCAAAACCCTAGTTTGCTTTCTTTGACCGACAGGAAGCATGACAATGTGATGAAATACCTCATAAAGCCTGTGCACTGTTTCTACTTCCTGTTGCAGGTTGACAGCCAGTAGAATCATGGAGTCCATGCTCAATAAACTAAAGAGCACCGTCACCAAGGTGACAGCTGATGTGACCAGTGCTGTCATGGGCAACCCTGTCACGCGAGAGTTTGAGGTGGGCCGACATATCGCCAGCGGGGGTCCAGGAATGAGCTGGAGAATCTACAACGGCACCAAAAAGTCCACCAAACAGGTGTGTGGGCCGTTTATTTGAGTCACTTCTGTTTGCCTTTTTAATGTATACAGTATCGCATATAATATGACATGATCATGTTAGATGTTGGTACGGTGAAAAAGGAAGTATTTAATCTAGAAAATGCACAGCACCGTTAAATTGAATGATGTAATTGTCATGACTTTACAGAGTGTTCACTTGCTCTATTGGGACAGTTCTCGCTTCCTCACATTGCCACAATCTTGCGTTTGCTGATCACGTTCATGTGTTTTTAAATGAATTTGTAGCCAAATAAAATCATTTAGATGGCTATTAAAGGTGTGGTTTTGTTTGAAATTGCAAATGATTTGTGGCAGTCTTGGAAGCATCAGTTAGAATAGGTTATTAATAAATAAATAAGTTAAGTTAATAATAAATAAATGTAATGTGTATTGGTTTTTAATAAATTATATGTTGAATGTACATATTGCAAACTAAATACATGTTTTTCAATAAATAGTTGTTGATTGTGCAGATGTACAGAAATTTTTGCAAAGTAAAAAATTACACACACATATATATATATATATATATATAATGCATGTATGTTATATACATATTATTTGTTGAATTTGCAGATGTACAGATAGTTTTGCTAATTAAATATAACTCTAAATATTTTTTAGTTAATGTTGAAGTACAGATAAACAGATATTATTTATATAACATAAATAAAAATATTTGTAAATAAATTTGTGTAATGTATAGACATTAATTTGTTTGTTAATTATTCGTTTATTTGATTAATGCATACTTGAATTGATTAAAAATACATTTATTTAATATAATTGAATTTCTAATTTAGCTTTGTTTGAATTTTTTTGGTTTGATTCGATTCAGTTTGATTTGAGTGTGTTCAGCCAATAAAATTTCACACCGCTCCAAATTTGCTTTCTGTTTCCCACATAGGAAGTGGCAGTCTTTGTGTTCGATAAGAAGGTCATTGATCGCTATCAGAAGTTTGAGAAGGATCAGATCATTGATTCGCTGAAGAAAGGAGTTCAACAGCTGACACGGTTACGACATCCGCGCCTCCTCACGGTTCAGCACCCGCTGGAGGAGTCCAGGTGACGACTTACAACAATTCAAAACCTAGTGAGCTGTCTGCATGGACAGCGTTTTGCCCAGTTCAGACGAATATGTGTATGATTCCCAAAAATGATTTCTAGTTCATTTCATTCATTTTTGAACAAAGCCAGTGTTATCATTGCTGCACTCCATCTTTTTTTTTTATCCCCTTTGATTTATGAAATAAAACTGATATGAAGCTTCAGAAGCAAAGAATCTACCCTCGATAAAAGAGTTCAGAGCTATTTATTTATTTAAGACTTGGCTTCTGTGCTGCTACAATCAATATGTGTCTGTGTGGATTCATGAGATCAAAAGCAGCAGTTCGTCTGTGGAAAATCTCTCCTGAATAATACATGGATCTCTTTGGAGATGTGAGACTTAAGCTCCATTCCAGAATCTAGTCTTGCTGTCTGTGGTCTACATGTTATCCTTTCTAAACACGACGCAATAAGATTCCAGGACAAGCAATTTGTCTGTTCACACCAGCTACAACATACAACCGAACCAGTGACAAAACAAAGAGCGAGTGAGCGGGTAATGAAATAGATAAGTACATAATCAGCTGAATACAATTAACCATTTTAAATGGTTAAAAATACACAATCAGTCACTGATAAAATCATTTTCATTGAATCATGTTGTTTGTAGATGTAGGATTCACACAGTTAGACGTGTTTGTGTCCTTATCGACCTTTTAGCTAAAAAGACAATCCGTGTTTTACACAAATACTGGTTATGTATGTCTGAAGTGTGGCTCAGAAATGTCTCTCATAGTCACAAACACAACTAGTTCTACTTTCTGTGCTTTTATCTGTCGGTCATTAGCGTTCTCACTGGATGTCTTTCTCTCTGTATTTCTAGAGACTGTCTGGCGTTCTGCACAGAGCCTGTGTTTGCCAGTCTAGCGAATGTGCTCGGCCACTGGGACAACCTCCCTAGTCCCGTTCCCACAGACCTCAAAGAATACAAACTCTACGACGTTGAGACCAAATACGGCTTGCTGCAGGTGAGGCGTTTCTTATACGACTAAAAAGAGGTGCTTTTTTTTCTGTTGAGCTAGTAGAGCCTCCGTGTAAAAGTGAAATGTCATCTAAAAGTGACAAATAAAAATGTGAAAATACAGCTCACGCACATTTTTACTTAATATTTGTATAGCTTATAATGAAATTTAATAAATATTTAATTTTTTAATGTTTTTTTTGTTAAATTGTTGCTTTTTTCTTTCTTTTTTTTTTTCTTTTTTCTTTTTTTAAAGTATAAAATAGAGTTTTTTTTCTTCGTTATTTATTTGCAAGTCTGTTTTTGGCAATCAGTTTTTTCCACTTTATCTTATATAGGACAAAATATTCCAGGATAATGCATCCAGATGTATAACACTATGTTTTATTTAGTGTTATTTATTTATTTAGTGTCAAACGATTAATTGTGATTAATCACATCCAAAATAAGAGTTTTTGTTCACATAATATGTGTGTGTACTTTGTATATTTATGATAAATGCGTGCACGCACACACACAGACAGTATATTTTTAAAATATTTACATGAATTTACATGTATATAAATATTCTATATAATACAGTACACTCATATATGTCAGGTATTGTTTTGTTGTAATGAAATCTCTCTCTCTTTGTCTCTCTCTGTTTTCTCTCTCAGGTCTCAGAGGGTTTATCGTTCCTCCACAGTGGTGTTAAAATGGTTCATGGTAACTTGTGTCCAGAAAACATGATCTTGAATAAGAGCGGAGCCTGGAAGATCATGGGCTTTGACTTCAGTATCTCCTCTAGTAACCCGTCTGACGCTGAGGTTAGAAACTGCCATTATTGTCCAAGAGAGCAGAAACAAAGCTGTCAGAACATTCTTAACTCTGTTGTCTGCTGTCTGTTAACATAGATGTTATGTATTTCTGCCTTTTTTAGCCCAAGTATGTTTGTAAAGAGTGGGACCCCAATCTACCACCTCTTTGCCTTCCGAACCCTGAATATGTCGCTCCTGAGTACATCCTGTCCGTCAGCTGTGACGCGGCCTCTGACATGTACTCGCTGGGCGTATTGATCCACGCTGTGTTTAATGAAGGCAAGCCTGTCTTTCAGGTCAACAAGCAGGACATATTCAAGAGCTTCAGTCGACAACTGGATCAGGTGAAAAGTCAACACAACACTTTTAATGCAACGATTTCCTGTTTTAAAGCACATTATCTTCACACATTGTTTGAAAAACAGTGATTCACTGTAAACATTGCTAGTTATTGTACCCTAATACACAATTATGGCATTGCGACAACCCTTAAACTTTATGTTCTTCATTCTAATGCCTAGCTGAGCCATCTAAGTCCAGGATTATTGAGTCAGATCCCAGAGGAGGTCAGGGAACATGTGAAGATGCTGCTCAGCGTCACCTCCAACGTGCGTCCAGATGCAGATCAGATGACAAAGGTCAGATCTTACTCTCTTTGCTGATTTTCTTCTACTTTTTTTCTGTCCTGAAAGAGAAATAGCATACATGATGTTAGCATTATAGTCTAAGATTATGAGAGTGAAACTCTTCATTGTATCCGTGTGCACAGATTCCCTTCTTCGATGATGTTGGAGCGATGACCCTTCAGTACTTTGACTCGCTTTTCCAACGGGACAACTTGCAGAAGTCTCAGTTCTACAAAAATCTCCCTAAAGTTCTTCCCAAGTTGCCCAAGGCAAGAACACACATTTGCCATATTTGAAGAAATGCATGACCATATTCTAAATCCTAGTTTATGGTTTATTAAATAGCAACCATATTGAGGTCCAATCATCGCTATTTAATAAACTATAAACTACGACTTTTGCATAAAACATGAAGTGTGTCTCAATATTTAAGGTGTATGCCTGAAATAAATCGAAATGCCACAGGAGTCCAAAGTTCAAAATCCAAAGTGATGTTTTTGTTCATGTATTTTATGGCGTTAAGTTAATTGCATTTTCTCTCCTCAGAGAGTGATAGTGTACAGAGTCCTCCCGGCGCTCACGTCTGAGTTTGTAAATCCCGACATGGTTCCGTTCGTTCTTCCAAATGTGCTGCTCATCGCTGAGGAATGCACAAAGGAGGAATACGTCCGCCTTGTTCTCCCAGACCTCACACCTGTTTTCAAACAGCAGGAGCCAGTACAGGTACACACACACACACACACGCTACTAATGGATCCCCCATCCCACTCAAAGCATTCTGCACCAGTAAAATGAAACCATTTTATTAATCCAACCTCATTAAACCCATACCACCTCCACTTCCCATACTAGGCTAGATCACATATTAGAGTACTAAGCTGACACTTAAACCTTCTGGCCCTGTCCACACTAGGTGTAGACTCACACACATGCCTGTGTACTCCAAGATTCAAATTTGTAATTATTTTCTTTCTTTCATGCTATCAGGCTAGCAACATGGTGAGTGAGGTTTGAACTTTTTTCTTTGTGGTAGTTTATTTCATCGTAATATTTATATTTAGTGCTGTCAAATGATTAATCGCATCCAAAATAAAAGTTTTTGTTTACTTAATATGTGTATGTACACTGTGTAGATTTATGTATATATAAAAAAACATACACATACAGTATAGTTTGGAAAATGTTTACATGTATGTATTTATATTATATATAAATCTGTTTAATAAATAAACAAAATATTTTTCTGAAATATAGACATGCATGTTTGTTTCTTCGAACTCTGTGCTTGTACAACTTGTTTTATAATTAATTAATCAAGTGCTTTATAAATAATCTCTGAGTTTGAAACTATAGACACATAAAAACAAACATAAGACGATGCAATCATAAAAACCTGCTCTCATACGGTGTTAAAAGCCAAAGAATGAGTTATGATAAATGAGTTTTGAGATTAGATTTAAAAACACAAAGTGTTTGGGCCTGCCTAACATGTAGAGATGTTTTATTTATTTATTTATATATTTTGCATGTGTTTTGTTTTGCTTTTATTGTTTTTACAGTGATACATGTTCATTTGTTGGCTCCTAGAAATCTTATTTCCTTAATTCTCTTTAATATATCCAGATCCTGCTGATATTTCTACAAAAGATGGACCTTCTTTTGACCAAAACGCCTCCTGAAGACATCAAGAACAGCGTTCTGCCCATGGTGTACAGAGCGGTGGAGGCCCCCTCGATTCAAATACAGGTGATCACAACGTAAACTTGTTTGGATGAGAAAAAATAATTTGCTTTCTTAGTATTTTATTAGATAATCTTTTCGACGAAGTATAACAACTGTTTTTGTTCTTTTCCAAAACAGGAACTTTGTCTAAATATCATTCCCACGTTTGCCAATCTAATTGAGTACCCATCCATGAAGAATGCACTTATTCCTCGCATCAAATCTGCTTGTTTACAGACATCCTCACTAGCGGTTTGTATCCTTACGCCTCTTATATTTCCAGTGACATAAGTTAATATCAGTGATCAGTTTGGAAGAGTAGTTATGATGTTTGTTTTTCTAAAGAAGATCAATTTCTTCTTTTTCAGGTGAGGGTGAACTCTTTGGTGTGCCTAGGCAAGATTCTGGAATACCTGGATAAATGGTTCGTCATTGATGAAATTCTACCATTCCTGCAACAAATTCCATCCAGGGAACCAGCTGTGCTCATGGGCATTCTGGGTAATTAATTTAGCCACAAAAGAACAGGAAGTCATCATCATATAGTAGTCTTTAAAACATCTTTGTCAGGATTTTTGTTTATTTCTTTCTTATTTGAAATATTTTTAGGCATCTACAAGTGCACTTTCACCCATAAGAAACTGGGCATCCCAAAAGAGCACCTGGCTGCAAAGAGTTTACCTCATCTGGTCTCACTTAGTATTGATAACAACCTTAACCTTAACCAGGTGAGAACACACATTCACATACACATAAACTGTTCTTGTTCATCCACAGAATATGAACTTAAGCTCAGTTGTAAGCTGGTTTGTGTTTCTGTGTTTCAGTTTAACTCTTTCATGGCTGTTATCAAGGAAATGTTGAATCGTATGGAGGCGGAGCATAAGACTAAATTAGAGCAGTTGCATATCATGCAGGAGCAGCAAAGGTGCATTTTCATTTATTTCTCTGTTCTTGGTGTTGATTCCTTTTTAAAATGCCGTTTTATTAATAACAAGGTTATTGAGCAATTCAGAAATTGAGTAAAGTTATCAAACAAAAAAATAGATGAATCATTAAAGATACAAAAGTTACTGATTTCCTTGTTTTTCTTTTGCTCTTTGGTTACTAGACATCACAGCTGCTGGTTTATTATACTATTTGGCTGCTGCTGCTGCTAATTATGACACTGTTCTGACACACGTTTGTAGTTTCATTTGCACTTTATTTGAAATGAAACAGAATGATTTCTGAAAGGTCTGAAAGTGACACTGAAGACTGGAGTAATGATGCTTTGTATCACAGGAATAAATTAC
>JAUMHE010000046.1:13316750-13332083 GCA_032359235.1 Enteromius mattozi
TTGGGCGGACTGAACCATTTTATGATAATCGAGAGGGGGAGAGGGGCCCACGGACGTTTGTGTTTCCTAAACAAATACATTTTTTTGACACCAGGAAACAGCAAATAGAATAATTTAAAGTTAATAATTATTACTATCAAATATTTTTTTTTAGCACCACAATTTTATTGGGGGCTTCTCTGGGCCCCCTCTCAGTCATGGGCCCCAAGAATCGTCATCGTTTACCCCCCCTTTACAGTGCCCCAGTATAGCTCTCTTCATTCTATCTTTCAGTAGCCTGTTCAATAAAAAACACCGTTGATCAATATGATAATTCTTTTGGCCATCTGCAAGGAGACAGCGGAGTCCTGACATAAAAAATGTATTGAACAGGAAATATGTTTGTCTGGTTTGAAACGTAGAGCTTCATCTAGACAGACTGTAATTCACAGACTTGACACATAATGCAGCAAATGAGTTGACAGGACATCTTTATTGTTTGAAAGCAGTGTGTTTGCTTTTTTTCTCATCACATTTTTAATATTGGCATAACCTAGGTGGCACATAAACAACTTCCGGCTCTGTTCCTGTTTACTATTAGTAGATTGTGACATGCTCAAGTACAAACACCAACTGCTTGAGCCAAGAAGATTGACATGATAGGACACATTTACAGCTTAGTGAAGTAAAACGTACTTGAGTATCCAAGCTCCAAGCTCCAATGAGCTCCATCAATGAATTTAACAGTGAATAGTATGGTTGAGGTAAGCTCAGTTTCAGCAGAGCACACACCCTCAATATGGCTCGAAGGGCGGAACAAAAAATACATAATTTTTGTGAGTTTCTCACTTAAAATCAGTTTCAGAAACCAATTACATATCACAGTCGTGCATGCCTACTTACAATCTACCACCTCACTCATTCACAATACTGAACAGCACAAAAAGGTGCAAAGAAAAAAAAAAAAATCATAAGCTCCAGCATTTAACACTTTCCCCAGCTTCACACTTGCTAAAGTTGTGGTTTTCTGGCAATCAAGCAATGTTAAAAAATTACAATGGTGTATGTTGGTCCTTCTACAACCGTATGCTAGCACATGGGAAACTTTGAAACTTCCATCCATTCACTTATCATAAATCGTAATAAATTAATAAAAGGTCTTTCCACATTTCTACACATCAGCCTTAAAAAACAATTCTGTGAGGTTATTCATGTCTGAGTTTGGGGGTGGGGGTGGGGGGGAGTTTGGTTAAAAACTTGTCCTTGATAAAATAAAGTCCATAGCCTTTTTAATACTGATAAAGGCACTCATTGGCTTAAAGTGTGAAAATATGGTAATGGGAATTTCTGGAGATACTCAAATGAGTGCACACATTTCCTTTGAGTCTCAAAAAACCTGCTAAGAACAAGTCCGTGTCATAGTTCACCCCATTTTTTTTAAGATCGTTTACGCTCCATTGTTTGTTGTACTGCATTATAACACATTACGATAATGAGAACATGCAGGGAAATGTGTTCAATTTTTTCTCTCGATTGGGGTGAAATGTGACCTGGTTGTGCATTTTATAAGATTCACCAATTATATAGCTCATAGTATAGCTTCCCAACTACATATATGTACACAACAACTTTTATCTAAAAATGTCAGAACTCATTTCAGTCAGTTTCAAGTACACAATCTCAATGTTGCCATAGCGTAGGAGGATCTCGCGAAGCAAGTTAGTTAAGCTGTCTTATAGCTAGCTACCTGAATGCTAACACACCAGCTTTAAATGGCAATGGCAGACACATTTAAAGGCAACTCTGTTCTCCCGTTAAAGGAATATTTCACCTAAAAGTAAAAAAAAAATTGTCACTAACTTACTCTCATGTCATTCCAAATCCATAAGATCCAATCTGTCCCTCCATTGAAAGTCCATTACAATAAAACCAATGAGGTTTGATGTCAGGCATCAAGAAAGTATAGTTGGGCTCACATTTACCATATTTGAGATGCTCACATGCGCACGTGTTGATCAGTCTTCATGTATATCTGTATGCCTCTTCATAAGGCTTGGATTAAACCACTTGATTGCTTTTGCGATGTAATTTTGAAGCATGAACAATGTTAAACTTTCAACAGAGCTTAAAAGTCTCAGGTTTCATTAAAATATCTTCATTTCACTTTCAGATATGAAAGAAATGGGTTTGTCATGACATGGGGTAAGTAGTTGATGACAACTGTCATTTTGGGGTGAACTAACCCTATAAATACTGAGGTCTCTGGCTTTAAATCAACATTAATAGTACCAGTCATGCCTATTACAACTGTCCATCAGTGATGATATATTAAGAGCGCATGTGTTACAGCTAGCACCTACAAATCTGAACCTAATTCCCTGTGTGCAGTTTAACAACAACAACAACAACAAAAAAAAGTCAAGGAAACAAGTTACTGGGCAGAACCAAAATGGCTGCCAATACATTCAGAGAACCCATGATTCTTGTGGAAATAATAACAAAACTGGTGATTGAGAATTTGTGTATAAGTATAAGGTGTCCAGCACCTTAGCAGGCAAAAAACATTTATCGTATGATTGGTGCCCCTTCCACCATGTGATAAGGGATTATTACACCACTTCGTAACATCAAATGATTGAATTCAAACACATACAAGTAACACCACAATAAAAGATGCTGGCGTGGTCACTGCAAACTCTGTAATACTTTTCCCCAATGGTACACAAACAACTTACTCATTCTTCAACTGAATGTGGGGCTCCATCCAGTTCGTGGAAATCTTTCAACAGGATGTGCTCACTCCACACATGACTCCCTACTCTAAGTTTGACAAAACACTATGGTCACAGTCTCATGACTGATCTAGACTGACATGGTGGTTCTCGAAAAATGTTCACTTCACTGAATGTTACAAATAAATTAAATTAGAAATACTCGCAATAATAACTGCAGCCTTCTCTTTAAACCAGTCTCAAATTTTTGAAACAAGTTTTTATACTCTGGCTGTACATTCAATTCCTAACTTCCCTTTTCCAGGCTAAACCTGTATTTGTACACTGATTTGTATATATGCGAATACTGCGAGTAAGAGTTTCACATTTTTCGTTGTTCCATTTCCTTAAACCTCCAGAGAATCAGTGTTCAATAAAAAAAACAAAACAGAAATACGCTAAATGGTCAAAGCCTTGCTCCCAATTTTTGAGTCTCCATTTAAAGTTCTTAAGACATTGTTTGACTCAGCCCTTCCCCCACTCTCCCTTTATATTTTAAGTGAACAAATACTACTTAGATTCAAGGGTCCAACTGCTGGTGGATGCAGTTTAAATAGGTCACATGACACCTGAGTCTCTCATCACCCCCGGGACAACAAACGGGCACAACAAGCTTCCAGTGAGCGCATACATGAGGATGGGTACACATGCAAGTCTTTACAACTGTCCCTTGGCAACAACAGGGTGGGGGGGGGGGGGTTGGTAGCAGTTGAGGTTCAAGCATACAGACACCAAGAAGAGGCCCAGCTTTGGGGGTGGGGTATTACCTCACCACCCACAGCATTCTCATGCTAATCACAGGATTTCCATCCTGTTCCTGTGGGGATATGTGGGGGATTCAAATCCACTTATTTTTCCCTCCTGGGTTCCTGTCCTTCTCTCGCACAATTGCCGACTCGCATACGCAGTGTGCCGCTCTTATGCAGATGCCAGAGTTGCAGGAATTCCTCAGGCATAGCATGAAATCTCGAGGATGGGAGAATGTTGTCATAATAATGGTGGCTGACCGGCCGCTCATCCAGTCCCACCGAAAATGGCCAGAAACCGTAAGCGGTCACCTCTTCACATAAGCCAAGGGCAAGGCTCACGAGGAACAACCCCGTAGACAGCCGTTTGCCATGGACACCGTGGTTCTTCCAGAATCGGCCGACGTTTTTAAGGAAGTCTGGGTTGGCAAAGAGGACAGTCTGGTTGGAGGCGGAGTCTGCAAGGGTGTGATATACCCTCAGGGAGGGGTCAGTGCCAGGCTTCATGGAGAACGCTGGTATGTAGATGTAGCTGGAACCATATGCCTTCATACTCTCTACAAAGGATTTGCGGGACCATAGGAGGTTCTGGAAGCTGATCAGGAAAAAGAAGAGGAACGATAAACTTTCTTTTTCTTAATTTTAATGTCAATATGGAGTGATATGTTTTAAGAAAAAAAAATATTTCTGTAACCAAACCGTTTAATTTAAAAATACTGTGGCCATAATGGATGAATTAATAAATTCAGAAATCTAACTGACCTCTAAATCTAACTGTGGTTAACTTTATTTCTTTATATTATATTTATATTGCATTTGCAGTCAAGTTATAATGAATAAAGTGTCTAAGCTTGAGCTTGAATCTGAATGTCTCATATACCTTTTGAAGCACTCCCATTACAACTCAAGCATATTAATATGCTGTTTTTAATAATAATAATAATAATAATAATAATAATAATATATATATATATAAGAAAAATTACCCTGATACTAACAGGGCACTTTGGAGATCTCCTGCCAGCTAATGCAAGAAGTAAACATGCTAATCCAGTAAGAAAGGTCGATATTCTTCCCTTAAAGATATGTAGTCAGCTGTCTGGAGAACTGTGTGTCCTTTTCTGACCCATTCTGTCTCTGTTTTTCTGCTAACTTTCCCAGAAACCACAAATAGCTACCGGCTGTTTCACATAGAAGGGCTTTATGAACTCTTGTCAGACAACAGAATGCATTGTTTTTTATTAAGATAAGATAAACAAGATATGGAAAAGTTTGTAATAGAAAAAACATGGTTCAGTAGAATGTGAAAAAGTATTATTTTCATTTAAGCAACCACACCACTGCAGAAGAACAAACTAACAAAAAAAAAAACAACAACAACATCAAAACAACAATGTGATTTATTAGATGTTTGGCTCTGTATATGTGAAGAGGAGAAGACACGTACTTCTTTTCAATAATGCTAGGATTCGCGCTCACCAGGTGTGTTCTGGTACCAACATCAGTGGTGTACTCTTTGGACAGAGGAGGAAGGTTACATCTAGAGGTGGAGGAGATGGAGAAAGATTGGGAGTGATGTTTTTCAGTTTATGTCACAAAAAAAGCATTGTTTCTTACAGTAAATACATTAATAAAAGTCACTGGTCTTATTGTGATGCTACTAAAATATTTATCTCCGGCTTGACACGTTGCCTATCAAAGGTTAGCATGGGCCAGTAACCAGCTAATCAAGGTCTTCAGGATCACTAAAACTTCTAAGCAAGTTTATGAGAGATAATCTCAGCAAGAAAAGTGGCCCTCAAGCAGCAGTATTGAAAACCCTTGGGTGTAGCACACTTGCTACATCATCTAGCCCCTTATCCACTGATACTCTTTGTGACCATGAAACTTTGAGCTCCTCACAAAAAAAAAAACAAGCTGATCTGAGCAATTATCAGTCTCTCCTGTCCTCTTTCTCTTTTGTGTATCTGCTGCCAAGGTAACTTACTAACAAATAATAATCAGTGACCACTTTTCCACACTGCACACACACAACGACCACCACCTGCATGCACTCTTCCTATTCTTCTCCCATTCCTCAGAACATGATCCTCTCCCATCTTCTAGAGGACACTACACTTGCTGTTACTAACTCGCACTCTAATCATCACATCTCTCATGACTTTCAACATTCCCTCCATAATTAAGTAGGCTGATGTAACCCCACTGCTATAAAAGTCAAAACTTAACCATAGTAGTATCTAGGCTAGTAGTATCAAGCCCTAAGTGTTGAATCAGTACTTTTTCTCTCACAGGGCTAGCTACCCATTAACAACCAATCTAGCTTTCAACAGTGGACATTCCACTGAGACCACCTGGCTGTCAATAAAAATCAATAAAACACCTGACAAGAGAGAACTCCAGATCATTTGTTCTCATTGCTTTGTTGCCTTGAATATTGTAAATAACCAGATTCTCCAGTCCATCTGGGCATCACAGCTATGGCAATTATGAGTTTTCAGTGTTACTATACAAGCAGATCCTTTATTGGTTTCTGGAGAGGAGGGGTGTCTGATTGAAGCACTGGGGTGCCTCAGGGTTCAGTGCTTGGTCCTCTCCTTTTCTTGATTTACACAACCATACTAGTTTGATTAAACAGGCACATGATTTTTCCTTTAACTATGGAATTAATATGCAGCTCTATCTGTTGTTCCAACCTGATGTGTCTCAGCTTGCATCTCTGCTTGCCCTTTAGACATTTAAACTTGGATAGAGGAAAGTTCAGCTTAACCGTCGACTACCTTGTCACTGTTTAATTGGATTTTTCAACACTCAGGACAAGGAATCTGGTGGTAGTGTTTGATGATCAGTTTACTACCCACTAGACATGTGTCAGTATTCAGTAATGCAATATATCAGGATAATGAATATGCATGGTATTGTTATTGTGGGCATGTCAAATTCCCCCATTGTTAATGTTAATGCATTAACTAAGTAATGAGATCTTACTGTAAAGTGATACCTATTGGTCTTTTTTAATTCTTTTGCACTTTAATTTGTGCAATTTTGAGCTTTATACATTTATTGTGTATTGCTTTACCTTATTTAAAAATGTTCAAATATTTGTTAAACCTGTCATACTTCATTATGACAACACTTTTTTGCAATTCAATTTTATATTATGATAATACCGAATACCGTGATAAAAGCACTAGCAATTAAGTGCAACATGAAAATTGACACTGGCATACCCCTACTACACACATCTCAAAACAAAAAAACCTGGTCATGCAGGTTAATGCTTTATAATATCAGGAAAATCTGACTATTTTTTTCTGGGTACATTGCACAGCTCCTTGTCTAAACACTTCAAAACTGGACTACTGCAGTGCTCTATTGGCCAGCCTTCCAGTCAGCACATATAAGGCTCTGCAGATGATCCAGAACTTGGCAGCACACCTGCTCTTAAGTTAATCAAAGAGGTTCCACATCATGTTTCTCTTGGTTTCTATCCACTGTTGTCCTGTTGCTGCCTACTTCAAATTCAAGTATGTCAGACTTTTTTTTATTTGAGACCTTCAACTGGAAATGGACCCTCCTACCTCAACGTTCTCTTCTGCAACTAAGAGTCGGTGAATGGGGGACACAAAACATTCCTTCACAACTTTTACTCCTCTGCACTACTCAGGCACTTTTCAAAACCACAAAGGCTTTCTCTTTCTGCATTCAATCTTAGATTTAGGTTGTACATTAATGTACTAATGTTTATATTCAAAATCAGGACATCATGAAATTGTAAACAAAACAAGAGGGTTTTAATTTTATTCATTCATTGATTTATCCATTCAACCATACCAGAGTTTGGAACTGGGCCGGACTAAACAACGCCCCCCCCCCCCAGCAGACTTTCCTGGTGTGAATACACCCTAAATGAATAAATATAAATGCAAAAGTAATTTGGTTTGATTTGGGATACGATTTGACACTAACAAACACATATTACCATCATCTCACCTCATGATAAAGTCAGCTTGGTCAATTTCTTTTCCACAGCCACTGTGTTTCAGGACTCCTCCATTGCCCACAACCGAACACTTCTTCAAAGGAAGCTGCAATGGTGTATCCTAGCAACACAAAAACAGTGGGAGTTACACAAATGGGTCGAAGCAATAAAGAGTCTATCTCAGGCACACACATGCACACACACAGTGCATTTCCATTTTTTTCTTTTGATGAATACATATTCAAATCAAGGTTACTTCAGTATTCAAATGCTTCAAAGAGCGGTGAACCTCTGAGTAAAATCCAATCGATGAAAAGACCCTTTGTAAGGCCCCCTGGTGATTAACTTGCATTACAGGCCACAGTTTCATGTCACACATTCATAATTAAACACTCATCATTAGACATTTTTCTTCTACAGGAGTTATAGATTCAAACCAAGAAAAAGCCAAAAAGAATTCAAAGGAAACCATTTTTTTTTTTCGTGCTTGTCAGAGTATTGTGGGATGACGGCACGAAAGATATACATTATTGCTAAGCTTCCCTGAGTGGCAGTTAGTGTTTTGCTTAGTGGTTGCAATGGTTTTTTTGGGTGGTTTCTAGGGTGTTTCTTACTGGTCCAGAGAGGAAGGGCTTACCTCATTCTCAAACCGTACTGGAAGATGTGTTAAGTTAATGAAGTGATCTAGTCAACACTCGAGGTACATCAGAAATGTTTTATCAAAGTTGTCCTAAGGCAAGAATGCATTTTAGTTTTAGTTTTTAGGACAATTTTGATGAAAGGTTTTGATCCACTTCAAATGTTGACTACTGTACACCTATGATTACATCCACTTTAAAGGTTACATCCACTTTAGTTCACCCAAAAATGAAAATTCTGTCCTTAATTACTCACCCTCATGTCATTCCAAACCCATAAGACCTTTGTTCATCTTCAAAACACAAATGAAGATATTTTTGATGATATCAGAGAGCCATCCGACCCTCCATAGACAGCAATACAACGGAAATGATCCCAGATCAGTTGTATTACTGTCTATGGAGGGTCGGATGGATCTCTGATATCATCAAAAATATCTTAATTTGTGTTCCAAAGATGAACAAAGGTCTTACAGGTTTGAAACGACACAAGGGTGAGTAATTAATGACAGAATTAAAATTTTTGGGTGAACTAACCCTTTAAATAAGTAACCTTTTAGACACCAGTTGGGAAAACATCATGCAAAAATTCCTACAAGGCTCTAGTAGGATCATATCAGTGCTGTCTTCATATCTGGCATCAGTGACACCTATTGTTCTGATTACAAGCAGTCTGACGTATGCTAAAACATAATACTGAGAATGACAGTGAAAGTTCTTTAAGTCTATGTGTGTAAAAAGAAATATTTTAATGGCTTTTCTGGGCACAAAAGAACCTTTTACGACTAAATCTACTATAAAATTATTCATAAAACCCTTTAAGTAAAAACAAAAACACTGTATCCATAGTAACATGTCCATAGATCTCATTGAATAAACATACTAAATGACAGTGTAACTACATTAGAGTGAGGCAGGGGAGTGAGTGTGTGTAGGATACTGCGTTGTGTGCGTCCATCAATAATGAGTATGGGCACTGAGACAGTGTAGGAGGAACACTGCGACTGAAAGGCGGCATGGTGCCCAGTACAGGACAATCAGGACCCACGCGGGTGTCTCTCCCATGACTGTTTATTTTTAGAAGGCGGAGTGCTGCACTGAGCTTCATGGAGAGTGGGGGTGGAAAGAAAAAAAAAACGGACCAACTGCTTTGCATTTGAACACTTAAGACCTTCATAATTATATATATATTTTTAGCACATATAAAACATTCCAGACATTTATATGTAAGTTCAGGTAACTTGAAAAAATGTTGAATTAGGTGAATTAGATTTAAAACACCATAAGTGTACTGATCAAACTTTCAATTTTTATTTGGCGTGCAACAAAATACCTACTAATACTGTAATACTGAAAGAAACAACTGTCAGTGTAAAATTCTTGTTTTGGTTCTGCAGAATATTTGGCTTCCCATACTTGTTTAGTTTTGTCTGTGCATGTTTAGCATATAATCATTAATTCACAGTAACTTGTAACAGTACACTCAAGTTGCAAGAACACATTTTACAAAATGCAATGTTGATGCCAGACTTGGATTCGGAGAAATAAATTCATACAGGGCTTGACATTAACTTTTTTGCTCACCAGCCACTTACTAGCCATATATATATATATATGTGTGTGTTTGTGTGTGTGTGTATATTATATATGTATATTATACTATATTCATATTTGTATTATATATATCAAATGTTGGAAAAAAGATAGGTTACTATAAAACTAAACCGCCAGTAGGTGGCAGTATCTTCAATGACTCATCTTTATTAATGAACTGTTGAAGTCTTCAAACGATTCGTTCAGATGGCTGATTTATTAAAGAATGAAGCAAGTGCTTGTCCTTATGAATGGACCACTGAATCATTGATGATCAATGATGATTCAAAATTCGAAAACGTGAATCTTTCATTAACAAAACACCACTGCTCTGTGTGTTGCGTATGCGCGCTTGTTCTGCTGTGATCTTTGTTTGGAACTATTTTCATTAACCAAATGGAGCAAAAACAGTCAACAATATATCCTTTAAATAAATTCAAATACTGAACTAAAATGTATATTAACTACTCATTTTAACTCTTGTATATAATGTCAAATTTGCAGTCATGGTTTTCAGGGAACTTCCCTCTCTTGGTTGTGTGTTATAAATATAAAAACCTACTTTTATTTTTCTTCTGTGCGCAGTTGCGTTCATTTGTTGTGATTTCTCCATGAGATAAGACAAGTTGCGTAAGCCTCATTGACGTTACCTTGTTGTTACTCATTAACCTATTAATCGCTAGTGGTATGTTTCCAGACATCCACCTGCATTTGGCGGGTGTTAATGCCAAGCCCTGACTGCAAATCACAAGAATCACCAGTCACGCCTACTAGATCTTTATCCTACCATAAAGATATAGCAGCAAAATCTAGTCATAATTTTTTTTGGCTCATTGACTTTTATGAAAGATAGTACCTGAACAAAGATTGGGTAGGTTTCATTGGTGACCGTGTGATAATGGTAGATCTCCCCGTCGTACCACAAGACTTTGCCTATTGGCGAGTTCTCCTTAGTAACAGCAAACATTCTTTTTGGGTCACAGCATTCTGTCAGCAATTTCCTGTTTAAAAAAGAAAACAACATTTGATGACACTGAATATGAGAAGCAGCCGCAAGGCTTTTGAAATAGAGCTTTGTAATTGACTTTAAACAAACACAAAATTTTTGAAAGCACCTTTTAATTAAACAAAGATATTTCTGAGCGGTTACACTTAAAATGATTAAAATGATTTCAAATGTGAAAGCGAGCATAAATTAAGAGCATTTATATATATATATACAAAACACAAAACATGCTAAATTAACTATTTAATTAATTTAAATGTATATTTGTCTATATATATATAGACAAATATACATTTAAATTTAATAAATAGTTAATTTAGCATGTTTTGGGATGTTCAATGTAAGACTTTTTAAGACTAAGTAAAAAATAAAAGTAGGAAAGGGCCACAATTTAATGCATCAAAACTCTTCCCTTTTGATCAGTTTTTTTCAGAAAACATATATTCATTTTGCACCATTTCTAAAAGTATCTGGACATAAGAAATTTTGATATTTGTGACTGGAAAATAAGACAAAAATAAGCGATTTTTCTGTGCATGCGACATTTAATGACGACTTAACTTTTTAAGGTATTTATTTATGTAAAAGGTGAATAAAGACTTTAAATGTTTCACAACAGATCTTTTCTATTGTGCAACATATTTATTTATAATTTAATAAAGTATTATATGCTAACAGAACATTTTTTTACGACAGTTGTTGGAACAAACAACGTAAATAATAATAATAATAATAATCATCATCATCACAATAAATAAATACATCTAATAACAGAATCAGCTCTTCTTTGTGACGCCACAAAGACATGCCTTTCTGGGAGTTCAGAGCGGGGACAGATAACGTTTCAAACGCGTCGACCTCTCTGCGCATGTGCGTTCTTTTAATCGGTTTTTCGGTCGAGATGTCTGCACTCTGCAATACCCATGTCAGCATGAGAGACAGATTACATGGATGAGATAGCAACCGCTCCATTTACTTAATTACATTTAGAGAGAGACTACATGTCATTCCAAATCGCGTCACGGTACCAATTTACCCAAGATATGTGTCCATGCGAATTACGCTCACAAAGAAAGAGTAATTGAATGCGACGAAACAAAACGCTCTGAAATACCTGTACAGATCCACTCCTGTTTTGTTTCTGTTCCACGTTTGTCCCTGCCGCAGAACCTCGTCCACCATTTCTTTATCGCTGGGGATCCTGTAACCGGGGAAGATGTAGAGCCACAACAACGCCAACACACCCAGAGTTGCCCATATATACTTGCTCCGGTGACATCTCAAAGACGCCATCCCCGCCGATCTTATCAGACAAATGCCTAGCTTAAAAACACGTGCTCACGGCTGACCCGTTATTTCGCTGCAGCTGGCATTAGGATCAAAAAGCCGCTGGAATACCGTTATCCTGCTATTTCCATTACGCGATGTGAAAGAGGCCAACAGCGGTGTACCAGACTCAGATCTTTACGCATGCATCAAATTCCTCCTCATTCCGTTCACTGCTGCTTTGTTGATGAATGAGCTCACAATCACAGTCGACTTATTTTGGGATGCGGAGGATGCGATCGCCTTCATCGGTTCCGTCTGGCCCAGCAGGAGGAATCTCACGGGATTTTATACGGAATCCAGGTATCATCTGCCCCATCACCCCGAACGTAAACCGCCTTGAACTCTTCAACAAATCTGATCCCTATGCTAGCCGGCTTCATATCGCCTTTAACACCACATCACGGCCCATTTCTGTGTCCCGCTATGCAAATGAATTTTTAGGGCCTTCCCTCCCAACCTGGCCGTCTCGGATGTAATCTTCGGAATAAGTGAGAGACAAAGCTCAGTTTGTGAACGCTTTAGTACGCATCATTGCCTTCATTATTTGTTACGGTGCTGCCCCCTTCTGGTTAATACAGTCACATGGCAACGGCTGTGTAATAAATGGAGTATAACTAGCGTACATAATGCACGTTTTACATTATGTCGCCTACATAAGAAACAAACATGCAACTTTTTTGTAACAAACATGTTTTAGTCATTGCAAAAGTTTCTCAAGTTGTTTAGCAGTGTTGTTTTAAAATGTCATACTTAGGTAATATTATTATTTAATATTTCCATTAATTAGCTATTCAGACATCTTTGGTTTTATAAAAACCTATAGCTAAATCATTTAAAGTGCATTGCTATTATGACATATTCAATCAAAATATGGGCTATAGAGGTTCTTTATTGGCACCGGACCTTCAACAACATATAAATAACCTTTCAAACGCAGAACACTTTTTTTAATAGTCAAAAAAAGTTCTAGATTTTTGAAATGTTCTTCAAAATGGCTCATTAAAAAAAAACGTTCACTGAAAGATTCTTCAGGGAACCAAAAATGGTTATTCACAGCAAAAACACCCTTTTGCAGTGCTTTTGGAGCCTTTATTTTTAAGAGTGTATTATGAAAATAGTCATTTAATAATTTTACCTTTAGATTAATCTCTTATTCAGGGATTCTGCTTTGTCTTTTATTGGCTATTTGATTTTTCCAACTAAATTGTCAAAATAAAAATGTAAATAGAACACTGTAAAAAGAATTTTGTAAAATTTACGGTAAAAAAAAAACAAACAGTGGCAGTTGGAGTTGCCGGAATTTGACCATAGAAAATACGGTAACAACATTTTAGGTTTTACGGTTTTAAGTTAAATTTACAGTTAAATACTGTAATTTCTGATATAATGTTAATGTTAATAAGCCAACCTATTAAAGTACTGAAATCTGTTTTGGTCTTTGAAATACACTGATAACCACCAAAAGCAGGTGGTGATGAGAAAGTCACATGATGAACCAAAAGCCCATCAGATGATGAACCATCATGGTGACTCATTAAACTGAAATATGCAATAAACATTAATTTAACAACATTACATGTACAATACAACCCTAATAAACATAACTAGTGTCAGGGTTCTGTCACTTCAGTCTTGAGTTATTTGTGGTTTTATGACAGAGCCCTGACACTCCCTTCATGTCTTTGTTTTATGAGTATATGCGAGTATATGCTCTCTTGTCTGCGTGCCTTGTTTCGTGTTGGAGGATGGTGTTCGAATCCCGGTACTCATGTCTTGAGTTTCAGTTTTGTGTCGGGGTTCGGACACTTGCGCTCAATGTTCTGTCTTTGCTGTGGGAGCGTGCAGTCTCGAGTTCACCTCGGGCTGTACGCTCTTCTGTCCATGTGTGTGGTCTTGTGGTGTTGCACGCAGTTCATGTTTTAGCGGCTGCTTGTATTCATGTTATGTCTTGTACTGTGTGGCAGTTAGTGTTTTTTCCTTGGCTGCGTGCTTTCATGTTGTGACGTCTTTTGTGAACACATGGATTATGAGTGTGCTCATTAGCTGCGTGTTTGTGTCTTGTTTTGCACATGGCCAATGATTGGTTTTGCTGGCCATGTGCTCATGTTTTTGTTTTGTGTGAGCACATGGCTTTTTCCTGTTTGCCATGTGCTCTCATGTCAATTGTCTTGACCCCACCTATCTTGCTTCCTGATTATTGGTTTATTTGCCCCACCTGTTTTCCCTTGTTACCCTCCTCATTTGCTCCCTTTATAACCTCTTTGTGTTTTGCAGTCTGGTTCAAGTTTGTTGTCAATGTTACCTTTGATGTTACCCAGCTTGTGTTTTGTCCTGACCTGCCTTGTCTAGCCCAGCCTTGCCTTGCCTGTTTTTCCCCCATGGGGTAGTTTTTGTTGTTTGTTTTTATTTTATTCAGAATTATTATAAAGCCCTAACTTCTGCACCACTGAGTCCTCGCCTCATCCCTTACCCCAACCCTGACAACTGATAAGAAAAAAACAAATCAGAAACATAGTTATTTCAAAGAAAAAACATCACATTCAAACAATATTTTAAATGCAATGGAGGGAAAATAAATAAGTAAATAATATATATATAATAATATATATATATAATATATAAAATAATAATAATAATGTTTCTGTTTATTCCCTAATATTTGTGGGATAATTAAAACAATGTATTTTCCTTTAACTATTTTATTTAGAAACAGGCATATATATATATATATATATATATATATATATATATATATAAATAATAATCTGACAAAAATATTCTATGAAAGATGTAGAAAACAAACAATGTCCTGGAAGATATAATGATACAGTACAGAAAATTGATACAGTAGTAAAGAAAACTGATTCATATTAACACAATTAACACAATTTTTTATTTTATTTATTTTTTTCTTTTATAGAATTTGCTTATTTTTCATTTTCTTGAAATTGGGGTTCTACAGAAAATGCTAATATTACAAATAACATGAAACATTATTGTACTCACCCTTCTCCACCAGCAGAAGGAGATCTTGGACTATAACGTGACACACTAATTCTACTGCATAAGGGCTTTCAGGATGATGATTTAAGTCTTTATTAAAGGAATACTTAACCAAAAATGACAATTCTGTCATCATTTATTCACCCTAAAGTAGTTCCAAACCTGTATGAATTTCTTTATTCTGCCAAACACAAAGGAAGATATATATATATATACAGTATTGTTCAAAATAATAGCAGTGTTTTTTAAAACGTGAGTAAAGCTCAGAATTCTTATAATATTTTTA
>JAUMHE010000046.1:13395130-13406381 GCA_032359235.1 Enteromius mattozi
CTTCCATATTCTGCTAACCAGGTGTCACGTGTCTCTTGTCTTTGTGCGCTGTTCTCAGCGCAGTCACAGTCACCCAATCACCTAATTGGTGATTGGACTCACCTGGAGTTAATCAAGCACATTGGATAAAAGCCACAGTTCCCAGTAGCTCCTCGGTGGAGCTCGAGGTAACAACGCTCATTCAACCTTGTATCTTTTGCTACCTGTATCTCGACCATGCCAGCCTACCATGCTGATCACTCACCTGCACTGAGCACCTTGGTTCATGGATTCCACCTAGCATAAGCGATCTGTCCTATACCTACCTTGCTTACTCACCTGGTTTACTTACCTGTGTTCAAAGAGCCGAGTGAAGACACAGCGATCTGGAGATCGCCAACCAGCCACGAGAATCTCACCTTGTTTACTTACCTGTGTTCCAAGAGCCGAGTTAAGAAACAGCGATCAGGAGATCGCCAACCTGACACGTGAATCTTACATGGTATACTTATCTGATTAATGTCCTGTGTTTAAAGAGGGGAGTTTGCATCAGCAATCCAGAGATCGCTACTGAGTTACCTGCTACTATTGCTTTGTGTTGCACCATTGCCTCAATCCTTTGTTGCTGTTGCAATTCTATGTGTCAATAATAAATCCTGTTACCTTAAACTCTATCCTGACTTCAGAGTCCTGTGTCTGAGTGTTACACCAGGTCTCGTTGCTTCCGGTTGATATGTTTTGCATCTTAAGCTGTAAACACTAAACCCAATCAGAACCAATGATATATAAAATTGTTTTGTATTGTGTGTGTGTGTGTGTGTGTATATATAATTAAAAACTGAGTTTTTGCAAATTAACTCTTCAAATTTAGCAATGCTAGCTTTTTTGCTTTTTCCCTGGATTTATTTATTTTAATGTCTGTTTTAAAATGCTGGACAATCAGTTGTTGCTGTTTGAGTGTTCAATTAAATAAACATAGATTTATTACAATATGTTCAAAAAAATAGTTTGTCTTTTTGATATTTTATTTAAAAAGTATATAAAACTCGTATAACATATTTGAATTAAACATATTGTAGTACTGTTAAACGTAGTTAGAATTTCTCATAGAATATAATTTCTGTGTATCTGATTCCTTTTACTGACTGGTGCACTGACATCACAGCTGTCAGCTGGAGATACTCTCTCCAACACTGGAATCTACAGTTCAGAAGTTGCAAGAAAAAATATATATATTTGTAATATTTCTAACAAGTCTGTTCAAAACCAAACAAAATGACTGCTCTGGTCAATGTAGGTGTAAGAAAGGTGCATTTAAATCATAGTTTACAAATCAGCCATAACAAGGTTACAGGGAGCTGTAAGAACGTAAACTTTTGTAAAAAGTTTCGTCATTTATTCATCTAATAAATTTAGGGCTACAACTAACATTAAAAACTAGCAAACTCTGATATTAATTTATGTTTTCCTTAAACAAATCAAAATGTCTTTTCTTTTTTGATATTAAGACCTTGATACTATTCAAAATGTTAGTGCTGAGAAAATGGTTGTATTAGGGACAACAACATTATTCAAAGTCTCGCCATATAAAATGTGATTGCCGACTTATCTTATTCTTTACCTGTGTACATTTTTAAGCTTTCAACACCTGTCTGAACTCATTTCCAGACACTTCAAATGACTTCTAATGACCTCTAATCACCACACAAGATTTAAATCAAGTTATATTAAATAGTATAGCATGACTGGTAGGTGGCAGTGTTTAGCAAGGAGTGCTGCCCTGCATAGATATGTATTCTCATTCCTATAGTTTGTGACACACAGACACTTGTACCAGAAAACAGTATAAAGGTATCACTTATGTTGTATTACATGTCTTCTGAAGCCATATGATATCTGTGAGAAACAGAATATAACTGGTTATATTAACCAGTAATATAACATAACCCGACTCCATTATCACAGTCATATCTTATTCAGAAGGTATATATGAAATATCAAAATCAATTGTTTGACCTTGAAGATTTTTGTAATTTTTTTAATAAATTGTGACTATTGTTCTGCCCTTTACAATGACAAAGGGTTTAGGGCTAAGGACAGCAGTTCACTTTTTCTTTGAGCAACATCAATTATTGAAGCCAAAGTGTTCTTTAAATGGCCATTACCTGAGAGTGGACATAACTTAATCACAGCTCAATTTAGACAGAATGTGTCACGTCCAGTTAGATGCACTATTCTCTGGTTGTACTGCAAAAAGCATTTTTGGCCCAATATGCTCAAAAATGATATTCTGTTGGCTAGACGACCCTGTAATTCTTCTTTATGAGCCTAGAGTGATCACATGGAGAAACGGCCTGGCTGGTCTTTCCTTTGCTGTGAGTTTCAAGGTCAGTGAGCATCTATGATTCAGCTCTCTTGCATGTCAGTCAGCGTTTGCCATTATTCCTAGAGATCCGACGTAGAAAAGGAAAATTGAGTGTTCTATTTCAAGGTATTTATAAGTGCTTTGCATTCCATAAGAAAGAGTAAAAGACATGCTCATAGGCATGCTCACGTCTCATAAGACATGCTCACAAGCTCATGCTAAAAATTGGTGCTTAGCCTTTATATATTTTGTATGTTTGAGATGCTTTGAGATGATGATCTCAAATTGAGATGATGATCTTACTGAAGACATTAATACTGTACAATTTTATTACAATTTAAAATAATTCAAAATTATGCAGTATTAATAACTAAATAATGAATAATAATTGAGCTTAGCAATATAATTGATATTAGAATGATTTCTGAAGGATTGTGTGACTGGAGTTATCAAAGCTGAAGTTTCAGCATCATAACAGCAATAAATGACAGTAAAATTTATTAAAAGAGAAACCATTGATTTAAATTGTAATAATGTAAATTTTTACCGTATTTCTGATCAAATAAATGCAGCCTTGGTGAGCAAGAGACTCCTTTCAGAAACAAATCTTTTGACCCCCAGTGTAATATAAATACCCTGAGAACTCTTTCAACAAAACAATATAATATGTGATTTATTGAAATATTTTGGCTCATTAACAGTCCCTGAGTCTGAACTGCATACAAGTGTTTTAACCTCATTTTTGCATATGACTGCACTATGACTGAGTCATAAAAAAATATCTAATGCATTTCTTTGTGAGCTGTTTAAACAAACTGCAGTGACAAAACAATCACACACTCAACAAGGATAAATGCATGAAGGGGTAGTTGCTAAAAACTACAAAATCATGACCTCAAATATTACATCAACAGGAAATGGGAACTTAAAGTAAAGTTTGGCATGGAGGTGTGGCAGCCTTTATCACAATATTTTATTTTTTCTTTTCTTTTCTTTTTTGACTAATTATTAGTTTCCCCAAATTGTTTCACATTGTCGTCATTATGTCAAATTGTTGTATAATTAAATTAAGTAACAGCAAAATTTGTCTTTGCACTGCAGGGTAGCACAGAGGTTGCATCTGAATTAGTACAATTACGACTGCATTTGTTCAACCGATTCATTCAAAACAGCTGATATCCCTAGTGAAAAATAAATATTCTTAAATGTATTTGAAATACATTTATTTCAGTATACATTATACATTTTCATATTTATGTACTCAATAAAATGCCCTGCAATTGTATTTTTAGTATACTAAACAGGTATACTTCCAGTCTGCTAAATTGGAACAACTTATTTTGTACTAAATGCACTTTAATTGTGCGGAAGTAGTGCTGAAGTCCAGATAAAGACATACTTTCCCAAGTAAATAAGTAATATATTTAAAATATATTTATTTCATACTAAGCATATTATTAACATATTAACTGACAGATAGCTTGAAACCTACTGATATAACAATTTTAATTTAACTTTTTTATTTCAAATATTACTTGTGCACAGTGCACATTTCTAAGCCTGAAATGGTTATTAATGTCACTTTTTTAATGTCACATTTTTTTTTGAGGATTGTGTAATATTGCCCTTTAAATACAAAATATTTCAAGTGTACCTGAAGTATACTTGCAATAAACTGGAAGTATACTAGTTTAAGTTTAGTATACTAAAAATTCAATTTTATTAAATAAGTACATAAAAGAAAAAAAAAAAAAAAGTAGTATACTGAGCATGAAATCAATGTACTTCAAATACATTTAAGTATATTTATTTTTCAATAGGGTAATTATATCACATTATATAAATATGATTGCATACAAGCACAACAGTAGCCTAACAAAAGAAATCAGTATAGAAATATGTTATTTAGGCTATTGTATTTGTAAGATTTACATCCAATCTCATGATCTTCACAAAGACAATGCACTTGCAATTTAGTGATATCCACACAGTTGTGGTCTCGACCCGTCTTGAAGTTAAATCCTGAGTCCTCTTAGTCTGAGACCAAGACAAGACCGGGTCCAAATGCAGTCGAGACTGAGACAAGACCAAGACCTTCAAAAAATGGTCTTAAGACCGGTCTCAAGTACTACAACACTAGTAAGAATTATAAGAAGTATTATGTATCCCAAAAGGCAAGTTAAAGTTAAATTTAGATATTAATAATTGTAGTCGGTCATAACAGTTTTAAACTAATGCAGTTGAGTAATGCAGATGAAACAGAAACTCACTTTGATGTCAAAATAATTTAAAACCTATTAAGTTCTTAAATTCATCTGACCTCATTTTTTTATAGTGCTTGTCAGTCACATAGCAATCATTTTATGGTGGGTTAGTCCTGGCTGAGCTAGGAAGCATTTCTGTGTGCATACTCTCCCTGTGTCTACATGGGTTTGACGGCTTTCCCATGGCTGTGAATATGTGTGACCTTTTGAAGGACTGGCCATCCGTTTAGAGATGCTGGGATAGGCTCCAATGACCCTGCAGAGAAAAAAAAGTGTTATGGCAAATTGATAGAAGATGTGTAGAATGGTAAATGTTAATAAGCAAAAATATTTTAAATTCTCTTTTATCCACTTTTTTTTTTTGACATGGAAAAAAAAAGACGACCAGTTGACCAATCAGGAATGGGTCTCCAAAAATCATTAAGATTCAGTTACAATGGTCCTATGATAAACATAGTCTTATGATGTTAATTGGGAATGCAGCCCAGAATAATGTTTCCAAGCGTTCCAAGAATGCGGTTGTGAATCCTGAAAATTTACTGGTGTGAGTTCGGTTACAGAATGCGGTTGTGACATTCGAACTGTGTGTGAACGCAATTAAGGACTGAAAAACACGGATTGACAACCGTATTCTGCTACTGTGTGAACATATGTTACAATGATAAACTCATGAAATGTGTGCAATGTCATTCACAGTAATAATATGGTGATTCATAAAGCAGAACCTCATAATCAAACAGCAGCTGGTAGAGTCAGTGACTCAGATTTAAGTTCGGGAACAAAGCAGAAATGAGGTGGACAGCGTGACTCAGATATAAGATAAACAGAAGATAAACTTTTTTATTTTACACAGTGTGGAAGTATTGATGTAGACCGTTTTTTAAACACTGTTATTAAGAAGCACTGTGCAATGATGTAAATGTAAATGTAAATAATAATAATAATAAAAAATAAAATACTTTTAATAAAAATAATCTTTTAATAATAATATACCATGCTTTAAAATAAAGACACTTATTTTGTAGTTTCGACTAACATAATATTAGCAAGTGCATTTCAAGGTAATACATTTTAAATGTACTAAATTGCATCTATGTCACATGTATTTACATACCCCCCGGTTTCATTATAAATTACACTAAATTATATTTATTTACCATAAATATTCTAAAATACACATGAACCATATTAGGACCATATAAGGAATTATGAAATTACTAATATAGCCTAGATGTATTTAGTGGCTGAATTTAATAGAAAATTTAAAACATCTGTGTGCAATTTGGTGAATTTTTGAGACTTTAGCGCCACCTTGAGTTAAGTGAGTGAAATTCACTGTCGCAAATACATTATAATAATTATAGTGGATAGCTATACCAGAGTTGTGCGATAGTCAATCACTGTTTACGGAAATGCACCTACCGTAAACTTTACCTTACTTTTTAGGATTTGTTGCAAAAATAGATTAAAATGTCATAGTCGTCAGTTCATTTAATAAAATAAAAAATAAAAATAGAAAATAGAGAAGTAATTCAAAAAAATACCTAGTCTTTTTTTTTCTAGGGTATGAAAGAAACAGAACACATTAGACGCTATCAGCTATCATCACAATCATTTTGAAACTGGTATTTCAAGATACCGTTGGTTTAGGTATATGCTTTCCTTTTAAGTGCCTATACCTTCTTTTTTAACTACAGAAACTAAATGTAGCCCATAATGTGGTAAGTTTTGTTTTTCCTCAAAAAAAAATACTTTAGAAGTGTACTTCCGTTTCACACGCGTATATTAAGGTAAACACGATGGGAACTTGAAAATAACTTCACAGCAGGCAAGGCAGGTGTAAAACTTTTAATGTGGAAAAAAAAAACCCAACTTTCATAGTGCATCTTTAAATTGATGTCACTATTGGAAAGTGTGTACTGCATGCAAACACACTTCTCTATGATTGGTCAGGGCGTTGACATCATCACCCTCTGTAGCTCCTCCCCCAGTCTCCCCTGCATCAGGACCATCACTCGCATCCTTAGAGCATCAGCACGCTACAGAGCATTCTCTGCATCCAGAAGACTCCTACTCCATCCTGATACAGCAGGCTTAAAGCTTTGAGATTATAGTAATGGAGAGCTTGCTGGATAACCCAATGAAAGCCGTGCTTTATCTCAAAGAACTGACCACTATTGTACAAAACCAGCAGAGTCTGATTCAAACCCAGCGGCAGCGCATCGACGAGCTGGAGAGAAAGGTTGAGGATCTGATCGGCGAGAACCGTCAGCTGAGAGAACCGCCTCAATATCACCACCATCATCCGCACCACCATCACCACCCATCCCCGCGGACCAGCAGCCCTCAGCCGGCCGCTCACCCGCACCAGCACCCGCCGACTCACGGTCAAAGCCAGCCGCAGCAGCAGCAGCAGCATCCGTCCAAACAGCCGCAGCATCCTCCGGCAGCTCCCATCCATCACCCGCAGCATCTGCAGCTCGTACCTACGTCCCCACCGACTCTCAAAGCGACCCAGTCCAGCCCGGAGTCCGCGGAGGACGAGAAGAGGAGCCCGTCTTGCAAGTCCCTGGTTCCGCAGACCCCTTCGACATTGTGCCGGTCCGCTGGACTCGCCAGGAAACCGGAGTGAGTAAAAATCACACCGAGGAACGAACAGTTCATCACACACTCTATTACCGGGTGATCATGCGGCATTTGTATGCTTTCAGAAATCGTTACATTACAACGTCTATACGACAAAAGCAATGATAACAATTTTAAAGGTACATATAAAGATTCAGATGAAGTATAATTCGCAATAATACAGTCTCGTTAATATTATCTAACTATTCTATAACAACAGTTATTCTCATTTTTACTGATACATTTCTAAATTATTATTATTAGCAATAATAATACCCTTCATTTCAAAACACCTTTCAAACAACTTAAAATGCTACGTATAGTAATATCATACAGAGTAAAAAACAAAATGAAAACGTTTAAAATATTAAATGTATTAGCCTACACATAACACAGGGTATTAAATACACATATATTGTATTACAGTGTACAGATATTATGGCCTAGGAATAGCCCCATAAATACCTTTATAAAGCATTACATATAGAGAATATTTATAACGGACATTATACATAGATGGCAAAAAAAGCTGTTAAGTTGGAGCCTTAAGATCCTATTTTTACTTGATCTTACTGTTTAAAATTACATTTTAAGGGGGAGGGGAGAGAGGCGGTTCCATGATATAGTTTTCACTTGAATAGTATATTCAGATGCTACCACATGAAGCATTAGCAACAGATATACCTGACACAATATTTGAGAGTGCAGAAAATGTACATAATTCCTATTGTAGTTTAATATATGTATAAATCTACTAAAACATTCTATTAGTCACAATTACACAAATCAATAATTGGTATTTTTAGACGCAATATGGCAATTATGATCACCAAGAAGATTACATACTTATGCAATTACAGAGGGACGCTTTAATGTACCTTAGAACAAAGACATAGAAATCTTGTATTTGATTTGATTGCTTTACACAAGCTTCTGCAGGATAATGAATATTAATGATACACAGACAATCAACTGGACGCGAGTGTACTCTATAGATTTTCTGGGTCTTTTAACACACTGACTGGCTTTCGCTAACCCAACTCAAAGAAAACCAACTCATGCTGATTGCCTCAGCAAATCCTCTTTAATATCAAAGGCTTATTTTAGGGCTCTTTCTACGAATCTGCTGAACAAATAATATCCGGCTTTATCCTGCTATGATGTTGTGGTGTAACTGGACTGATGACACTTACAATCTGAAAGTGAGATAGTAAAATAATTGTCTCTAGGTATTAACTCGCAACCTGATTAAGATAAAATCTAGGACAAAAATAAAGTGAATACTGTAGAAAGTTATTAAACAAAATCAGGTGAGTAATAGAAGATATTAAAGTGATATTTCGCGTCTAGTCGACAGCACTTGCCGTATAATGTTGATTCTAACAATAACCGATTTTTACATGTCACTTCTTTAATAAAAAAGAGGGAAAAATAGCTTACAGTGAGGCACTTGATCAAGAGTCCATAAACTGAAATATACTTACTGTTTAATATATATATATATATATATATATATATATATATAAAACCGGCCTGTGTACAATATTATCCAAAACAATTTTGTTGCAATGACAATGTAATACTAAAACCCTGAAATGATTGTAAAAATGATGAGAACAGCATAATAGCTGTAATAATACAGAATTATAACAGAACATTTAATATAAGTGCTTTATTCTAAGCTATGCATTTCTGCTTTCACTCAAAAATTTGTGCCTTACACACAACCTAAATCTTTTGCTAAACTCCAAAAATGTACCTCTAAACACAATTGTGGTTTCCCGCTGAAAAAACAAACAAACATATTTTATTTCTTTTCATTTAGGGGCACATGCTTATTAATTATTTTCAATGAATTTGTATTTTTTTTTAATGAAGACCATGGTGCATGTAAATTACACGTGCAAACAATACATTCTGATGTTTAAATCAGATTGTCCGTTCCATACTAATGTGTTCCCTTTTTGACATAGTAAACTTGCATGGAGGGTCACCTGGTACAGCATCACATTTGTGGAGGCAAAATTTGTGATTAAAAAATTAAAAAATGGCACGGAGGCTTCAGTAAAAGTTTCCACATTTGCTTTGGCTAACACTATCACTTCGTTTTTTGGGGAAGGGTTTAGTGTTTGTGGTTTGTTATTTTGAAATGGAAAAGCCTTTTAGGACATCTAAATTGGACAGATGTCTATGCTGCTATCCCAGATGTTATTATTTAGATGGATATGAACATGTTTAAAGTTTAATTTTTAACACTTTAACTCAGGTTCTCTTCAAACATTTTAAAGTGAAAACAGACTGCAGTTTTCAAGAGGAGTTTATGCTAATGTCCGCTATACACTCTTAAAAAAAAGTGAAAAAAATAAAGGTGCTTGATAGGTTCTTCAAAGAACCATTTTGTAATTCCACAAAGAACCATTCAGTGAAAGGTTATTTAAAGAACCATCTCTTTCCTACCTTTTCATAGTCTGAAGATCCTTCTTTCATCACAAAGAACCTTTTGTGAAACAGAAAGGTTCTGCAGATGTTAAAGGTTATTTATGGAACCATTTAGGCCAACAAAAAAAAAAGTTCTTCTATGGCATCGTGAAGCACCTTTAATTTTTTTTTTTAAGTCTAATATTGCTTTTAGCAGCACTGAGAGTGCAACACATATTTTGCTTTGCATTATGAATCAGACACATCTCAGTTCATTTGAATATAGCTTTATCTCTGATTTGAGGCTTTATCTCCTTAAAACCATCCACTTAAGAAGGATAGGGAAAAAATTTGCATATACCAGATGACACAGTGAGTCACCGCAGCTGGGATCTGAAAGGGCATAGGTCAGATGAACCTGTGTGCTGAGGAATTATGTGCAGCCTAAGATTAATGGCAGTCATAAATCACACTCGAAGGTTAAAATGGAAGGATTAAATAAATAAGCCACAGGCAATGTCGGTTAGACTGGAATTGACTTTTGTACAACCTGTGTGTGTGTGTATATCATACATCTAGATCTAACAACACATACTCACTTTTTATTAGAAGATGAAAGCAGTTCTCAGTTTTAATTATTACAGACATTTGGAAAGACAAACATTTTTAAGATCTCAGTGAGAGTCTAGTGTAATTGCTAGAAAGTTGTGATTTTTGTGCACTGCACGTTGAATGACAGATAGCATACTTCAGAAAGACGTAAAAATTCTGAATGTGTGTATATATATATATATATATATATATATATATATATAAATAAAATTATATCCATAAGTTCTTTTACATGTTTACACCAGCTTGTTTTATAAGGCAGTGCTCTTTATGCGTTTTGTATGAATGTAGATATTGTTATTTTTATTATATTGATTGTAGTATCGTGTAATAGAGGCATTTAGAGGACTTGGATTAGATGAGTATTTAATTTGAATAATGCATATGTTAATTGTTAGTCGAGGCCTACATATCTGTAGGCCAATATTTTCCATTCAGCAGCTTAATATATTTCTCAGCTGATGTCACAGACCTCAAAGCACACACACACTCAGGTTTGAACACCATCTGTTGTATTTGGCATCTGTGCTGGCTGAAATATCCAGAAACACAGAATGATTGGAATGCTAAGAATATGCTGTTAAGCAGCATCTACAAATATGCCACAAAACCCTTGACAGAATCTAATATTTTTTGCCATTGAATACAATACCATGAAATGTAATCTAAAATCAGTAACTGTTCTAAATGGACAACTCCTGTTGTGTCACAAATGTATCATTCATATGGCTCTTTTGCTATCAACCAAAATTAACATTTGACAAACAGACTTGATTTTTTTTCTTAGAAAAGATGTTGTGAAAAAGATCACAATTATCACAAATATACAGTACTGTGCAAAAGTCTTAGGCCACTAGTTTTTTCACCAACAAAAAATGGTTTTAAGTCGGTTATTTCTACCTTTTGTGGTAGTGTCAGTTGGAAATATCAGTTTATATTTCCAAACATTATTTTTGTCATTAATTGTAATAATGCAGTGAGATTATTG
>JAUMHE010000046.1:13410808-13439147 GCA_032359235.1 Enteromius mattozi
GAATAAACCAATATACAGAGCACGTGGACCAGACAGAAAAACATAAACAAGAACAAAAGACACCTCACGGCGTTACACCCGCTAAGGTTTTTCTCCCCAGTGGAGTTTTTTTCCTTGCCGCTGTCGCTCTCAGCTTGCTTGGTCGGGGACATCTGGTTTCCAGTCTTATTACACAACTCAACCACATCCATCTTTACCCAGATCGCCATTCCACTTTCCTCCCGGGGGGCAGGCAGCGACTAGGCCGGGCTCTCCCCAGCCCTCGCCTCCTAGGGGTTAATCTCCTAAGGGCTCGGGGTCCGCTGGGCTCCCTGCCTGCTCCCCGGACAGTCTGCCAAACATGCTCAAATATATTGGTTATTAATGAGGAAGTGGGAACTAAAGACATTTATTTTGCTCATCAATGGTGCATTTATTTGCATTATTTGTATTTTAACTTCCTTACGCTGATTTGAGCTATTTTGTCGAACTATTTTACACAGGATTCGAACCAGGTCTTTTTACTACGTAAGTGCAACGCCGTATCACATGAGCTACCGAATAAACCTACTGAACTAAAAAAACTAATTCATATGAAGCTGTATATGTGACGTCAACATTCAAAAGTATTTCTTAATTAAAAATGTACCTGTAAATCATACTTTTGTGTGAAAAGGAATAAAAGTTGTGGGAGTTTTACTGCCTCTAGTGTTCATTTCAACTGGAAACTGCAGCGATTCGTATGTATAAGTACATTTTTTCAGTTTTGCAAAAATGTATGAAGAGGCACGTATTTCCAATGAGCCTAGGTTGTTTTTTTTTTTCAGTTTAGACAGGTCTGACATTTATTTTAAACTAGGAGTAGTCTTTAACCCTGTTTGGGAAACCTCCTCAAAGTCTTACTTATGCTTATAAATATGGAAAATCATTATTTTTGCCATTTTGTTCAGTGTCACTATTGGAGCAGAAATTACACTCCACCTAAAAGTTTATAAAGGTTAAAAAAAAAAAAAAGCACTGTCAGTTCCAGATTCTCCTCACTGAATATTTAAAGATGTCCTCAAAGTTTGTTCTCTTTCCCTTACGAGTGGCATCAGCTCTGAAAACTGCATTTGAATCAACTCCAGACAGGTTCTTGTCTTCACTTTTTTGCCAGGGACACAAGGTCAAAAGTCCGCTTGGGAGTTTTTTCTCAAATAAGGACAAGTTGTTTTTCTAATTTGGCTGTACTGCTGAGAACACATGTCCCTGCAGGGTGGGAGGAAAGGTTTCTATTTGAAATGGGATTGATGTGATGGAAAGATATAAGGGCATGAGAGAAGGTGGAGGATGCTTGGTTTTCAGAATGTTCCTGATGAGCGATGACAGCAAAGAGATGAAAGTTTGCCCTAATTTGATTTAATTTAATCATTGGTGTGGTAATTTGATTTTGTGGGACTCATTTAATTTCTTGACCGTTTTTTTATTGGTACAGACAGTAAAGAAGGGAGAGGACATTTTTGCGAATAGAGGACAAATCAGATAATTGCATGGTATGTATCAGGATCAAACCTGCAATGTCCACTTGAGCGCTATACTGTAGCTCAGTGTTTTTTCTACCGATATTGGTACGACTTTACAATAAGGTTCCATTGATTAACTACACTAGCCATAACGATAACCATAATGATCCTAATCATATCAACTTAATACAAAATATAACAAAACAGACTTGTAGCCATGCCACTTTGTGGATGTAATCATGAGGTAAATATATGTAGCTCTGTAGTTGCAGTTGCAAACCTCCTTCACAGTTTGTAACTTTACCCTTCATTTCAGTCACTGCTTCTAATTTTAATTACTGTTTGATGATGTGTGTGTGTGTGTGTGGAGTGGGCTCTTGAGGTACAGGTTGCTCTTGGGCATCCCTCTGGCTCTGAAGTGCTGCCTCAGGTGCGACACATAACATTGCCAGCTCTAACCTCAATTAGAAAACGCAGGTGTTTGCCCAAGTGATCTGACTTACACTTTTGAGCACACACATTGACATCTACTACAAATATGAATACACACACTTGCATATTCCGCCTGGCATAGACTAACTCCCTGTCTGCTCCTTGGCTTCTCTTTGGCTCCCTGTTTCTCTCCATATTTGTCTGCAGCTGAGGAGCTACAGGATAGCAGTGTGTGCCAAGACTTGTGAAGCTAGTTAGAAAACAAGGAAAGACATAGCTATCTCATTCATATTCCACTTAACAATTCTATAATTTATTTAGCACTTTTTCAATGCCAGAATTCATCCTAACTATGTTATCCACCATATTTTTAATATAAGAATGAATGAGCTGGTCTATTTATAACTTGAACATGCAAGGAATCTAGTGGCAGCCAGGTCCAGTTATTTTAGCTGTACAAAAGCAGTCTGTTTTGCTATTCGACATCGCAAATAATATAATTTTTGTGGTGAAAATAGGGTATCGCTTTATTTCGATAGTCCACTTCAGACATTGGTTCATGATTTATTTAGAAGAAAGACTTGAGGTTCACTAAGTGAGTTACTACATGTTAGTACATGTAGTTAATATAACAACCGCTCAGACTTATTTGAGTGAACAATCTAATTTTTGCAATAGGAAGATGCAATGCATATTTAGATTGTTCTGGGACATCCTTTCCCTCTCATTACACACTGCAAGGTCACAACTGAGGTAAAAACATGATTCCTTTTGCCATGGTGTCAGTGACAAATGTAGATTGCTGTAGAGAAGACTGAGTGTTTTAGTATGGTGTTGTTTCCGCACCAAGAGAAAAATGCATTTAACGTAACATCATAAAAATCATTTGGTTCCAGTATTTGTACACAAAACGGAATCGGTTCTCGTTTCTCAAACCTAGCACTTGTTCTAGGATATTCTCAGTGTGGATGCCAGGCACGTCTATGTGGTTATGACAGGGTGACTGGTTCTGGCTTTTTGCGTGGCAGAAACCCAAATCATGAATATCACATTTTCTATTGAGTGCTTTTAGATTGCTTCATTTTTCTTTTTTCTTTTTTCTGTATCTGTGCAGTCAGCAGCAGCATCTGAAAAAGCCTTGCACATCATTAGTCAGAGCCGTACGTGCTCAGAGACAGAATTGTGGGGGGAAGGGTGTGAAAAGGTGACTATGCAAAGGTGACTTTCAAACATTTGCAGCACTCCCTGCTGCACCCAATGGACAGAGAGACAGAGAGAGATGGCGATTGGGAAAGGTCGCACAGCAGTGGAATTTAAAAAGGCAGTGCAACCAAATGTTTGTACATAGTGACCGCACACTGACTCACTCACGAATAATAAGCATCAGGCTACAGCGTGGTACCACTTTTACGAAATATTATTTCATACTGAATAATTGTAGAATGCAATGTAGAATTGATAAAATGCTACTAGCAGCTACACAAACACCAGTTTGACTGAAATCAAAGCCACTGACAGCAATGTCTCCTGCAGTAATGCCACTAACAGCGACACTACTGACAGCTACAACACTGACATGACTGTGACTGACAACAAAGCCACTGACAGCAATGCCATTGATAGTAACATCACACTACATTTACAACAAGCAATAACATCCACCTATTTTTATGTGCGTTTTGGAATATCATATAAAAAATGCTGGATGGAAATGCTGAGATGTGCAACTTTAAGTAGGACGGGATAACTTGACTAGCAGCAGGCCGATCTCGTGCACAGCATCTGAAATGTTGTTTTGGTCATTCTAAAATGCCTGAGGAAAGTCTGTTTCAAAGTATTTCTGTATTTCTTACACAATGACTGAGGAATGGTAGAGTAAAATGACGTTACTTTTCTTTTCTTTTATGCCAAAAAAAGAATTCTCATAGCGTGGCAAAACTGAAGTTTTTTACCGGCGTTTTTACTTTGTATGCTGGAGGTGACTAAGCCACCATCCCCCGAGCGCTCAAGGCTGGACGACTGGTACCTGGGCTTGGGCTGCGACTCCCAGCCGCGCTCCACCCAGGTGCAGGTTGATGCAGGAGCTGCGCTCAGTCACTGACTTCGTCCTCCGGGCGACGAAGGTGACGGCGCGGGCCCTCGGCCAGGTGATGTCCACTATGGTGGTCCAGGAGCGCCATCTCTGGCTGAACCTGGCTCAGATGAGTGATGCCGACTAAGTTCGCTTTCTCGACGCGCCCGTCACCCAGGTCAACCTCTTCGGTGACACCGTCGAGAATTTCACTCAGCAGTTCTCGGTGCTACAAAAGACCCAAAGACCCCCCTCAGCACGGATGCACTGGCACACAGCTGGTTCCGGGGCCCCCTCAAGTACGCCTTTTCCCTGGAATGAGCCTCCTTGCACAGACCCTGTGCAAGATCAGAGAGGATCAGGAGAAGGTTCTGTTAGTTGCGCCTCTGCGGCCCACCAGAACCTGGTTTCTGGACCCCGTGCTCCTATCAGCAGCCCCTCCCTTGAAGAGTCCCCTGAGGAAGGACCTACTTTGTCAGGGGAGGGCACAATTTGGCAGACTGGGAGTGACCGGCGCACTCCCACCGGCCAATCCCGATTGGCTTGTTTTCTAAGATCAGAGCAGATTGGTCTCCCAGGCGAGACCCCATGATGTCAGTCATTGACGTAACGCCTCCGTTCCCTCCTTCAGGGAACAAGGGTTACATACGTAACCAAGACGATTTAATTATTGTTTTTGTTATTTATTTTGGGGGTTGAAATATGGCCAAGAGATGAAACCCTTTTACTTAATCTTATGGGAACGTAAATTAGCTTCCAGAAAAATCTCTTGATTAAAGCAAAGTATCTCAGTTGACGTCTGAGAGAGACTGCAGCTGTGGACTGCATGCACATGTGGTCAGTGCTGCAGTGCAGTTGTGCAGTGCTAATCGCCCTTAGCGCTCTGACCTTACAGAACTCTTTGTTATGTCATCGGTTCATGTGGTGATGACTCAGGGCTTAAACTGCAATGGTGCATGTCTGAACATGTCCTTCCCGTTAAACCACAAATTTGCTTTATTGCAATTTTGTTTAACGAGCTTACAGGCATTTGAAGAAATTAGCACTTGCAACTTAATAACATTAAATGTGCCTACTGGATCTTTCAGTTTTCTTATTATTTGACACAGTCATAACAGAGAGGCTCAATTTACAGTATGGTAACTTTGGGCTCTCTATTTCAAACTCTTTATTTTACATCCCTTATCCTACCCAATACCTAAACTTAACAACAATCTTAATAAGCAGCAAATTAGGAATTTATTTAGGGAAAAGTCATAGTTAATAGTAAAGTGTTCCCTATTCTAAAGTGTTACTAAAATTGTTTATAGTTTATTCATATTAGTTCAAAGTTCATTAATGTTAACAGATACAATTTTTGATGTAAAAAGTTATCACTAAAAATATTTAATGTAATTAAAAGCTGTAGATGTGTTGTTATTTGTTAGTTTATGTTGACTAATTAGCTAACTAGTTAACAAATGAAACCTTGGTAACACTTTAGAATAGTGAACACATTTTCCATATTAACTAGGAGTTTTCCCTTAATAGACTCCTAATTTGCTACTTATTAATAATTAGTAAGTGTGTGGTTAAGTTTAGGTCTTGTATGGGGTGGATTAAGGGGTCTAGAATATAGTTATGCAGAAATAAGTATTAATATGTGCTTTATAAGTACTAATAAACAGCCAATATGCTAGTAATAGGCATTCTAATTAGCAACTGTTTAATGGTGAGATTTAATCCTTAAGATAAAGTGTTAAAGCTTTAGTTTACAACTTTTTGAAGTTTTTTAATTTTCAACTCTAATTGATTTAGATTTTTCCATTGTTTTGGATTCGATCAAAAACAGCGCATTTAAGTTAAAGTTTTCAAGGAACAAGAAGTATAGCCAGCACAGTTTCAAGATCAATTCATAGGTATTTTAAGAGTTGGCAAAATCGTGCTAATTTGTTCAAATTCATACGACCTCACTCGTATGATTTTGTACAATTTGTCTAAACCACAGTGACGAGAAGGTTTAGGGGCGGGATTAGGTGTAGGTCATTTATACAAATTGATACGAATTGGCAACTCGTAAAATACGTACAAATTAGCAAAAATCACATGAATTAGAACAAGTGAGGTTGTATGAATTTGTATGAATTAGCCACCTTGTAAAATATGTACGAATTGCTGTGAGACTGGGTTGTTTTATCTTCATCAAACATGTTTACAGTTGTTGGTGATTTTTTTATTTTTTATTTAATTAACACAATGTTCCAACTATTGTGATTGTTATTGTTTTTTTTTTTCCACTGAAAGGTTGAATGCACATAATCAGCAGTTCTGCATTCTCACAGCTGTTAAGAGGAAAAAAAATAGAACAAACATAATGAGCTGTGTGCATCCCGCATGCTTGACAGAAGGGTGAACCAGTGGCATCAATAGGAAACCCACGCATCCGGAACCATAACATCACAATTTACCTTGTGTCGATATTGCATGTGGCTGGTCTCAGTCTGTGTGGGTGTTCTGGTCTTTTGTGAATGTAGTGCTAAAGGCTTATCATTATTTCGCCAAGTAGGACATGTGCATGGATCAACATCTTTGGTGGGTTTTGGTGCCACATTCCTATCAACGGATCAGCTTAGTTTTAGGGATGAAGCTCTGACAACATTCTTATCAGTGTGACTGCTGGTTCCTAAAAAGTATTCAATATTTGAAAACCAATTCAGACTTTGTCGCAGTCAACCGGTGCTCATTCTTCCGCAAAAAATCAATAGTGTGAGCATGTGGTAGTGCATTAGAAACACCATTTTATGGTATGTAAGCCAAAGAGGATTCTGTGCTGCCTTTGCATTGAACAGATGCCAATAGTTTACTTTGTTGTCAGACTAAATAATATCTGAGCCACCACTTAACACTATTGTAGTAGTAGATGCAGTATGAAAGTAATATGATGGAGAGGTTCTTTGGTATGACCTTGCTTGTAGTACTTCTTATTCTAATTTAGAATTAAAAAAATACAAAAGTAAGAGTAATCTCTTTGAATCAATTCGTTTTTCATGTAATTGCAAGTGTAAATCTAACAATAGTGACTTCACATCTCAACTTGCAGTTTAATATCATATTTGCGACTTTATTTCTCAATTATGATTTGAATTCTGATTTGCAATTTTCTCTCATTTATATTTGTCCATGCGATTAAGGAGACGGGGTCAAGCAGATCCATATGCAGGGCTTAATTTACAAACATGGTCGGACAGGCTGGGTCAGACAGAGGCGAACGTGTATGGCAGAGGGAGAGACACAAGAATAGTCCAGAGCGGTAGCGAGGGTCGGTTGATGGGCGTACAATATCCAGTGGGGCAAAACCAGAGGGAGAAACCAAAATGCAAGGCAAGGGTCGGTACACAAGAAAACAGAGAATAACACCGGAAAAACACTCAATGCTCGGCGGAGACTGGAACACAAACAACTCTTTAAATACACATGATAACGAAAGAACGAGATGATGAGGGAGGAGGAGCTAATCAAAAACCATAGTGACAAACAAGGGGGCCGAGACACAAGGGAACAGACATTTTCAACATAAAAGTCCCAACTGACTAGACAGGGGAACACAGGCAGTCCGGTGTGGAGTGCCCTCAAGCTCCATTAGCTGGCCAACGTAACAGTCCAATTCTATTTTTTGTGTCTTCTTTTTTTACATTTGAGACTTTTTATTCATAACTGAGGCTTTATATCTATAACAATCACGTATTTATTTTACTTTTAAAAAATTTAAATCTATTTCTATTTCATTACTGCATCTTTTTTCACATTTGCAACTTTTTTTTTGGTAACTGCGCCTTTATGTTTCACAATTGCATGTTTATTTTTTACATTTGCGATTTTATCTTTTTTCTTTTTTTTTGAATTGAATTGCAGCATCATGTTGCTCAATGTGACTTTTTATTGCATTTATGTATTTTTCAGCATAAAATAGCATGTTGTCCACCCACTTGTTGGTTTTTCCGTTGATCTGAATAAACATGCAAATTCATTCTTTGCCACTAGGTGCCGCTTTTCGAGCAGTAAAAAAATAGCAGTTTCCCCGATAATGATCTCAAACACTGCTTTTTTTTAGGCATTGCAGGCATGATGTAATGATAATGAGACCAATCGGACCAATCAACACCAATTAACATCACACAAAGCAAATCGTTTGGGAGTCGTTGAACAAATAATGTAAAAATAAACTAAAAAGTCAGCAAAAGTGTTTTTTGACCTTGTCAACCTGTTGTTGGGGACTCCCAAAACCAAAATATGAACCTTTCATAACCCATAATAGGAGCACATTAACATTTGCATTATAAAATGTTTTACATTTTATTACCTTAAATGACCTTTATCATTTACCTTCAGATTTTAGGGGCCAAATAAAAAAAAGGGAAGTCTTAAGAAGACGGTTTCAAAATTGTGCTTACAAAACCTACGTCACAGCACAATGGTGTAAAAGGCAAAAACTTTTGGTTTGCTACTTAAACCATCTCCTGAATTCTTAAAGTATTAATGTCCCAGCTCTTTCCGGTCGTTTCTCACCCCTGCCCTGTTTTGCTTATGTTTTGGGGAGAATGCAGAACCTTGCGAGTCTGCTCTAGCCTTCTTGCTGATGCAAACCTTTCAAGGAGGCTTAGTGCTTTAATACTGAATGAGTGTATGTGTTTGTACGTTTGTGAATTTGAGAGATGGAGCTAAGTCTATTTTTAAAAGCTGATCCCCACAGTACTATCCACATGCTATTCTTGTCTATTTTTAACGATTAATCCACCTTATGGACTGAGTTCCATGATTTATGCATCATATTCTGTTCAACAGGACAAATTTGACTTAGAATGTGAGTCACGGCAGATGGTACTTTAAAGATGCTTTCATGCTAGAGGCTGATGTCTATTTGTTCTAGTTGGGTTTGTTTGTTTAGATGGTCTGTTTTTGGATCTTCTTTTCAAATTGAGTCTGCGTGAAAATGATAGTCTGGGCAACCCAAGGTGTTCATCTTTGCATTTTCAAAATCTCATTGGTCCAAAATATAAAATATATTCACATTGGCTGTCAAAGTGTCACACCATGCTTCAGTTTGTCTAAAGACAAATTATAGTCGCATTGGGTCTGGATAGGACACAGTGTAAATGTCATCTTGATAGGTCTCACATCTTTGGTGTCCTGAAGACACTTATAGCTTGGTTTAATAATTGGATTCCTATTACAGTCAATCAAAGTGACACCAAATAATCATATTTTTTTCCACAACAGTGGAGCTTGATTTAATACAAGACATCTTAATAAGATTCCACACATGCTCTGCTGTCAAAATGTGAAGTACTCAACCAATTTGTATGCGGCATGTAAATGCATAATAAACTACCATAGTTAGAAAGAGAACAAGAAAGGCCAAAGCTAATTCAACATGACCTGGATCCACTTTCTTTGATTTCAAATGAGTCAATTGCTCTGGATTTTTTCATTATTTTTTATCCTTATAATTAATGATCATTTACCTGGTAACACTTTAGCTGTGTCCCAAATAATGCACTATGTACTATATACTTACACATTATGCACTTAAGCACTTCACTGGTGGTCTAGTGGTTAGGATTCGGCGCTCTCAGCACAATTCCTAGTATGGGAAACTCTCAGCTCTCAGCACAAATTCCTAGTATGGGAAACCATACCTGGCCACATGTCACATCCTTTCCTCCTTTCCTTTCCTATGCACTCAATAGTTTTTAGTATCGTCCCAAATGGAATACTAAAATTATTTTTACTAACCAGAAATGGCATATGACGTGTAGCAGATATAAAACAAAGGCAAACTATTTGGGACATAGCTTACGTAGACTTAATGGTGATGTTTTTTTTTTAATTAAACACACAAAGTAGACTCACAGAAAAAAAAAAAGACTTACATTTGTATGATTTTCGAACAAATTGCTTATCCAACCTTAGCGCCCGATAGCCCCTTCCCTTTCTGCTACGTAAGTACGCTACGACCGTTGAGTACATGAAGTGTCCAACATTCCACACTTAATTTTTTTGGTTATTTGAGTGCATCATCAGGGTATTTGACAACCTAGGCTCATTGGAAATACGTGCCTCTTCATAAATTTCGGCAAAACTGAAAAAAAAATGTACCTATACATACGAATAGCTGCAGTTTCCAGTTAAAATGAACACTAGAGGCAGTAAAACTCCCACAACTTTTATTCCTTTTCACACAAAAGCATGATTTACAGGTACTTCTTTGATTAATAAAGGCTAATTTTCACCCAATTAGTTGTAGAATGTTGTGTTATGACTGCAAAACATTTTAGCATCCTGCACGATTTGAAAACTGATACGTTGTCATCACATATTGAAACTGCGGCAAAACGTGCAATAAGGTACGTAAAGTTACATAAGCACAAAGTAACGTCTTATTCTTATGACCTTATTCTACGTCCCTAATTCTACCCAAAACCAAAACTTAACTACTACCTTACTAACTATTAATAAGAAGCAAATTAAGAAGGGAAAAGTCATATATAAGTGTTAACTTATTCTACTTACCCTTTTCTTTTCAACAACATAGAATATATTTAAATATAATGACATTTCATTGTTTTACTAATTGATGTTTTTTTGCTCTTCTTCTTTTGTAGGTCTCTAAAAGTGTCAAAATGATTTTAGAGAATGCAAATGGATAGCTTTGTCTGGTATTATGTTCCTCTTTGCTTTGACCTTATGCTATTTTGAATGTAGTGTAAGTCTGATTCATATCTGCAAATGTGATGTTTTTGAAATAGTTGTTTAATTTAACCTGAAAGCGGCAAAACAAAATGTCATTACAAGACATTCTGTGACATTTCACATGTTTTTAAGATAAGTTTTAATAATTGTTTATTTACAGACGAATAACTAAAATAGCATTGACCCGATCATCTTCATATGGGTCATATATGAGTTTAAAATCTGCAAAAGAATGAAAGAATCCCACTCTATCAGTTTGATAACCAAATACTGAAATCTACTTTACACACACTAATTCACCTGGTTCATTGTAAAGAACCAACTTAAAACAATGATTTGTCAGGAAAGACTGAATACAGGACATGATTTCAGAGCTGTGGGAAGATTAAGGCTCTGAACGGTTTGTGTTGACCAGATGGAGCTTTATACATTTGTTTAGTGAGGAATTAGAGGTTTAACCTTGGAAGGTGGAGCAAAACGCTTTGGAGATCATTGTCCTCTCTGTGTACTATTGGTTTAACCTGGAATATTAATGCTTAGCTGCATTGTCAGTAGGTCTGCTGGTTTATCACAAGCTCACAGGACGATGACCTCATTGCAGAGAAGGACAAAAATGGTGTTTATGTTGAAAAGAGGCTTTTAGAATAAAAGAGACAGAGAAATTGAAGTTATTTGGATGCTTTTAGTGCATGACATCAAGCAACTCATATTAAGTCTGTTAATGCATTTGTACAAAGAAAATAAGCAGCGCTTGCTGGAATAATATTTATTATTCAGATACTTGAAAAAAATGTAGGGGTTATTCAGTTGAAATTGGTGGAATTGTAATACACAATTATAACGCATAAAATAAAATAATGGGATAAATCACCCCAAAATTACAAGTTGCTATTATTTTACTCACCTTCAGATTATCCAAAATATACAGTAGATGAATTTTTTCCTTCAGTAGAACAATAAATATGATTTTATAACTCTTTAGTAGGGACCAATTATCATCATTAACTTGTTGCATATTAGCATGCATATTATTAACATATTGGCTGTTTATAAAACCAACACAGTCTCACGACCAATTTGTACGTATTTGTACGAGGTGGCAAAATAGTGCTAATTTGTACAAATTCGTGCAACCACACTTGTACGATTTTTGCATGATTTGTCTAAATCCCAGTGATGAGTACAGTAGGTTTAGGGGCGGGGTTAGGTGTAGGTCATTCGTACAATTACATACAAATTGGCAACTCGTAAAATACGTACGATTTAGCAAAACTGGCCATGCCCATTTCTTACAGGAAGAATAAGGTGGATTATACTTAGTTTCCTGCCCTCTAGCATCAGAAAAAGCATGAGATAAATATTACTAATTTTGGGTTATGTCATCTAGGGTGCCTGGAAAAGTGCTGTATACTTAAGCTTACTTAAGTCTGGATTAGTATATATACTTTTAGACCCCTGTCATCAACACACATACACAATCAAATGATTCCACTCACCAGGCCTAATCCTCGGTAAGATGGGGCTCAAACATGCTTCCAGACTGATTTTAAAGTAGTTTGTTTGTGAACATCTGTATTTCAAAACTACTTTAACCCTCTGGAGTCTGAGGTGATTTTGGGGTCCCTGAGATGTTTGGACATGCTCTGATATTTTTGGTTATTTTAGCTACTGTTTTCAAGTATTATATTTGGTCTTCTAGGGGGTGTTTACACCACACCATTTTCATGTCATTCAATGCATATTGGCAATTAATTTACATCACAATGTTATAAATTAACACAGGATACTATTTGATTTTTATGTATATAGTAGCATAATATTTATCAAAGTCTGATCAAGTTAATTGACATTCATATACTTTTGAAGATATTTATACTGCCTCAAGATAATTATTTATTTTTGTATTGAATTTCCAGCACACATATCTGTATTGGAAAACTGTAATGTTTCCATGATATAACATAACTTGATACCACAAACTCCTATTATTGTTTATGCAACCCAGGCTCATTGGAAATACGTGCCTCTACATTTCACAAACCAGCGCTTTTCAGCACCTAAGTGCAACGTCGTATCACGCGAGCTACCGAGTAAACTGACAGAGCTCGACAACTTGTACATATAAAGCTTTTTTCAATATTCAAAAATATTATTCAATTTTTTTTTTGAAAACTGTGTGAAAATTAGCCTTTATTAATCAAAAATGTACATGTAAATCATACTTTTGTGGCAGTTTTACTGCCTCTAGTGTTCATTTCAACTGGAAACTGCAGCGATTCGTATGTATAGGTACATTTTTCTTTTTTTTTCAGTTTTGCAGAAATGTATGTAGAAGCACGTATTTCCAATGAGCCTAGGTTGTGTTTATTACTTTTTAAAGACATTTTGCAGACCATTAATTTAACGGATACTCTGTCATCAAACATTCATTTTATGTGGACACCCTGTCATCAAGCTGTTCATTTTAATCATTTGTTTATTATGGATAAAATAAGGGTGTTAAAGAAATTGCCAGGGGCACTTGTGGGGCAATCAGTGTGTCTAAAATGTGAAAACATATTGCACTCAAAAACACAATTTAAACTTTAAAGTGCTAAAAATTTAACTGTACAAACTTGGATCTAATGTTGTTTATGCACTTTAAAATGATGAATTTCTTCTTGTGCTGTCAGAAACATGACTTTCATCTTTTCAAAAGCCCTTGGGCTGCCTATGAGTTCAGGGTTCTTTGAAATATATAGGTTTATTCTGAATCAGATTACAGCGCACTTGATCAATTCATGCATGTCTTTCTCCTTTAAACAGAATCCTCCTGTTGAAACTTACTGTTTATTTCTTTCAAGCATACCTTGGCTTCCTGGAATTGTAACACTTGCTTTGGAATGTTAACTAATGGCCAGGCGTGTTTTTCAAGGTCGTTGATTTTAATACTTGCTCAAGTTTCATTTACACAGCTGTTAATTCACTGAGCCTATTGACCAAATCCACGTTTATGTCGCCTCTATTCAAAAAGTCATTATCCGTGTCAACAGCAGTAAGTCTTGCTCTAGTAATCTGTTCCCATTTGAAGCCTAGAGTGTACATAACCTATTAACAATCCAGTGTCAAGTCACACCGGTTAACAAAAACACAATTAGAAGGACCATTAACAATAGTAATTAATTAACCATTACACTTTTATCCCTGTCTCATATTGCAAATTTTTTGCCATGTGGATTTTTCATTCAGGATGTCAATAAAATGTTTTAAATGATAGGAAATTATATTGCAAATAAATAAATAATAGTAAGCAAGTAAGTAAGGGTAACACTTTTGAATATGGAACACTTGTTACCTATTAACAATTTTTTTTTTTTCTCAATAAATTCTTAATTTGCTGCTTATTAATTAAAAGTTAGTAAGGTAGTTGTTAAGTTCAGGTATTGGGTTGTATAAATATAACAAATAATATGGGCGCTGTCCTCTGCTTTTATGTAATGTTTTTGGCTGACAAGTTTCAGCTATAGAAGTACGCGACATCCAGTGAGTAACACTTGCTTGCTCTCCTTGGCTATTGTGGGTATCATGTCAGCTGCATCCCAATCAAGAGTCGTAAATTTCAAACATGTTTTGAGTTTGGGGATGCTTCATCTCGATTGGAAGCAGATAAATAATCATAATGGCACCACACAGTAGAGGATTTTTTGGTAAAAAAATCATTTGCGACAAACCCCGATCATTTGGGGAAGCAAATCAGCCATAAATCCAGCCTTAAAATCATCTAGAGTTTGGCCAGCCTTAATGGACATGTACATGCGTGGCAAGACAAGCGCACATGAAGTCTGCCATTTAGAACTATTCTGCAGAGTTCAGCTCCATCTCTAATCAAACACACCTGAACCAGACAATCATGGTATTCAGGATTATTGGAAATTAATAAGCAGGTGTATCGAAGTTGAGTTGCAGCTGAAGTCTGTAGGAAGGTAACACTCCAGAAGCGGGGTTGCCTAACCAGGCGCCAATTAAAATTAATTCAAACAATTTGTTATAAATTTAGAAATGAATCCTAAGCAATAGATCAAACTGGCAGCCCTATATTTATCATTTTGGTGTTTCTTTGTACCCGTAACCATATACAAACCAACACAAATGGGATGTTATTGAAGTATATTGATGTAGTCTTCTTCACGTGTTGGGGAATGTTAGTTCATCATAATTTAAATATTGGATTACGAAATAGTTAGTCCAGAGTTCATCCTATCTCAAGATAATGACCTAAAACATATCTCCGGGCTATGGCAAGACCAGCTCAGAAGGCCTCAAATGATGGAATGGATAGTAGAGTCTTCAGACATAAACCCCATGGAGCTGGATAGAAAGGTATAAAAACTAATTTCCCATTTGGGATAATAATCCAGCACAGAACTGAAGTAATAAGCTCACATATATTAACGAAAGAGATTAAAAATGCAACTTTGTGCCAATATGGTTTCTGGCCTCTAGTATAGTAGGTATGGTTCCATTCCCTCTTGACCTCCTGCTGCTGTGTCCTTGACTTGACTCTAAATCCAGTAGTACTTCTTCAAGAGGGACCAGAATGAATCACTCTCAATTACTCTTCAAGTAATTGCGGAGAAGAGGTAAAGGGTTGAAATAGAGGTTGAAGGAGAAAGAGAGATGATCTGTCTTAGTAAATAGGATTTCTGCCCCCTACAAGTCCAAAGACTGTAGAGCTAAAATAACAGCATAACTTTTATTAACTCAGCCTTTTGACATCTTGAGTAATACTACTTACCCTCTTTGTGCCAAATCCTCTTTTATTTGCTCTGACGGACTGGAGGGACCAGCGGCATTGAGGGTGAAAAAACCCCCCAAAAAACAAAACAAGCAGAGGCTTTGGTGTGGTGATGGATGCGGTGGTGTTTATGGACATGTCAGTTATGATGGCACCCTCATATCTGGAGATTAAAGCAGTAAACTGATTGGCAGACACTTTGTGTTATGTATTAGGAAGAGGACGGAGGGGTGTGAAGTGGCTTTTGAAGTGACATGCCCTATTGTCCTTCGTGGTGTCCTGCTTAGAAGAGTTTCAAGGTTAACGGGTCTCTTTCAGAACAACAAAAATATCTTTATATAAAAATATCTTTTGTCTTTCTGTATCTTCACGTACCATTTTGGGTTGTAGTGCCTACATTTGTAAATTCTGTCCTGTGAGTGGATGCTCCTTCACAAGAAAGCATTAAATATTTCAAGCACTGATTCTGACATAATCATATCTGCAGAAGGCTATCTATTGGCTCATTTTAAATAGCTGGCCATAGAAAATTGCTACCCATAATGAAGGAAATACATCTACCATCAGGGAATATCTGAACCTTGTTAACCAGCCAAACTCTGACTCTGTGAGTACTGTTTTACTAGTCAAGTAGTAATTTTGGTCATGACAACCGGACATTTCTATAATGTACTTAAAATGCTATATTTCCGTACACTAATTAATATACTAAAAAAATATTCTTTAGTACTGATTAAGACAAGCTTATCTAAGTGTACTAAACTTTTGAGACATTTTGAGACACCACAAATATAAACTAAAATGCACTTTTAACATACTAAATACAAAATGTGCATACAAAACATATTTATTTACCACTTGTAGTACACTTAAATGTGTACTAGTGTATGAAAATTGGTTCAAGTGTACTACAAGGTTTTAACTAAATACAGTTTTTAAATACAAAGATAGCATGTTAAAAGTGCATTTTAGTTCATATTTATGGTGTCTCAAAACAGCACAGTTGAGTACCTTTAGTTGATGTTAAGTTTATCTTAAGAGGTACTAAAGAATCATTTTTAGGGTATTAAGTACAAAATAGAACACTTTAAGTACATTATGGAAGTGTACTTGTTTTTCACCTGGGAAAATCAAGACCATGAAAATATGATCTTGGACCTAGACCTTACCAAAGATTAAAATCCACTCTTGTTTGAATATTTCAGTTATATATTCAGTGAACTAGAAATATCTGCTTTTTCTTTTTCTTTTCTTTTTTCCTGTATTTGCTCACTGTAAAACTATGAACTTCTCTTTGAACAACAGTGTTTTATTATGTGGATTGTGCTGACATTATGGCATTGAAAATTACCTGGCAAAGAATTTTTATGTTTTGTAAATTGACCTGTTGTAATAGACAGCTAGTTCATAGACAATAATAAGTTACAACTGTAATGCTTATTAGCATATTAGTCAGATTTAAAAGAAAAAAGAAATGTAAAAAAAGACTAGAGTGATTGTAAAGACCCTCTGTTTACACATTAAACTTTATTGTTGCTCATAATGTTTTATTGCAAATATTTTCTTGTGTTTTAAATTCAGCAAAAATGCTTGCATGCTTAAATGCTTTATAATGATTAAAGGTTTTAAATGCATACGTTATTTTACAATAATACAAGTTTTATTTTACATGTTTATCCATCTATTCTCTCCTTTCTATAGGTTTATTTGATATAGCACAAAAACTACTGTATTACAACCAAATGTTTTTATCAGTTTGGTCTATGATGTCATTTATATGTATGAAGCCAAATATACTTGGAATTACAGTGTGAGCTTTGCTATGCTGGTCTGTGATTTGCCACAAATAGATGACTTAATTTAACACTCCATTACACAGTAAACAGGACAGTCAGCTTTGACAGTGCAAAGACAGATACACTAGTATCCTTCTGTGTAAAGCTGTTCTAGGTCATCTTCTAGTCTATTTGTGCCATAGTAGCACACCACTAAGTATAATCTGCAACTAGATTATTACAATATATTTAACGTTCTAAAACCAAATGTGATAATTTTGCATTTTGTTTTTTGTAACAGTACTTTAACTCATTTTTGAATGAACTAGAGCTTCAGCTGAAATGTATCAATTACGCGCAATAGAAAACGTAACACAAACAACGATATATATTTTGATTATTTTAAAGCCAGTTAAATACCAACACAGGCTCCTTGCAGGAATGTATTATGTTGCATATGGCATGTTACACTTTTAAAGTGAAATGGACAGTGAGGGGAAGTATGTGAGTATCTGAAAGAGATGAACATGAATCTGGCAACATTGTAAGGTGGTTGTTGTACATAACTGTAGTTTTAGAAAGAAATTGTCCTGTGAGAGCTGAAAGGTTCATTTTGCATTGTGTAAAAATAACATACTAGCCAACCCTTCCCTAAACATATTCAAGTGGTTACGAAATCAAACTAAGATAAAAGGACATTAATACAATTTTTGCTTGCTTATTGCCTTTGACAAATTCTGTTATCGTGACTTATTGTGACCTTCACATTGCAAGTGTAATACTGAAAGTGTAGCTGAAACCATTCAGTTGCACGCAAGTTCAAGATAATTTGTGATTTATAGATTTCACGTATGAAAGATACGCGTATGCACGTTTTCTGTTTGTAGTTTCATTCTATGAATCACACGTACATATATTCCTAAGATTAAATTTAGGATGTTTTCTGTGCAATTATCATGATTAATAAGGCACCAGGTGAGCTACTGAGTAAGTTTACCTAAACATGTAAGCTGGAAATATGGAGCTGTTTATGTCAACGCAGTCTCACGACCAATTCGTATGTATGCGTACGAGGTGGCAAATTCATGCTATTTCTTACAAATCCACACGACCTCACTCGTGAGATTTTGTACGATTTGTATAAACCCCAGTCATAGGTAGATTTAGGGGCGGAGTTAGGTGTAGGTCATTCGTACAAGTTCTCGTAAAATACGTACGATTTAGCAAAAATTTTTGAATTCGTACGTGTTTGGGAGTATGCAAATGGTTTGGTTCAAAACCGTTACATAGGCTCACTTAAATTAGCATAACTATTAGCAAAAGTATTGCAGACTTTTCATGCCTTGACAATAGATCACACATTATCCATGTTTGACAGTATTTTCACACTATTTTCTTGTTTGGGGATTGAGGTATTTGCAAAAGTCTGCTAGTTCAGTCCCTCACTGTAATGACCCACTTTCGTTCTACTTAATATTGTGTCTGTTAAAAGCCTATACATTCTAGCGTGACCATTTCCCTATCTCTTTTCTTATAGGAACCAGACGGTTCTACACCAGTTCTGCTGTCCGGCTCCAGACGCCCCTGAGTCTGACTCTCAGGCCTGTGTACCCAGGTAGGGGGAGGGGTTGGTTGGTGCCTCCTGGCCAAAAACTCCATTGCCACAGTGAAGACTGTGTTCCTGATGGTGCTAGGCAACACAACTGCCCTAGTTATACCCGTCTTGAAGTGGTTGTGAGTCTTTTCATGCCTTTTCTCGCCACAGTAAATTCAGTCCCCATTATCACAATAAGCTGTGACCTTGACAGAGCAAAAAGTGATATGATTTCCCTCTAAATCAGGCGAAAAGAAAAATGTGTATCTAATGTTTAACTGCCATGTTTGTCGGTAGGCATAAGTTCCGCTCAGCTGGCTTGGCTAGAGGCTACAAAAACCTTGGTCAGAGTAATTCGCTATTCTGTTAGCATAACCATGTTTACACAAGTATCACGATAAGTATCTTGCTTTGCGCCGAATGCTGTAATCAATCAATGGGAGATCCCCATCTCTGTCCTTTTTTCTTCAAAAAGGCTACAAATCTAAGAGTAACAACCAAAGCAACTGTAAGATAATTATACAAATATATAAAAGTAAGTAAGTTGCGGTACACTGTAACTTTCCGAAGAGAAGGAATTAGTTTGTTTAAAAATGCTGTGTGAAGCAACCAATAACAGCTAATGTATTTGATAGCCCTTCGGGTAAACACATATGCTAAATGAATGATGTAAATGTTTATATATAGGTATATAAGATAACTATATAACTATATATAGTATATGGTGACAGTGGACAACAAAGCAAAAAAAATAATATTTGTGACAAAATGACAAATTGTGTAGACACAGTTATGGTGTGTAGTATTATGCAGTATGTATTAAAACCCATTGTCAGATTAATCATTATTTTCCTGTTTTCATATTATCTTATTATATAGCCCATCAGGTTTATTATAACATTATATAACCCTTGTTTTGCAGCTTTTCAGACTGGCTTGAATTAGTCGGAAGTCGTCAATAGTCATTAAGGAAAGCGTTCCATATTCTGTGGATCTTTGGTGTTTGCAAAGGTTGTATTGAAGAAGAAGAGATGAGCACAGCAACTAAAGCAAACCGGTATTGATGAAGGCCTTTCTCTCCCAAAGCACTGGCCATTGTTAGTTTGGTTGGAACGCCACAGTCGCCCACTGAAACGCCTCTAAATCTCACTGTAAACGCCACAGAGGGCACAAGTGATTGAATTAGACCCGGAAAGATTGCCAGGGTGGAGGATAGAAGAAAAAAGCAATCGCTCATCTCCCTTAGGTTTGTCTTGACAGTGTGTACTGCAGAGGTGGAAATAACATGGCATTTATCCATTGGAATGCGCTTAGTGTTAAGTGGGAAAGAAGATTCAATAACTCTAGATACACAAATGACTATCTCAAGGAGCCATGATGGATGGAAAATGTATTTTGTTGGCAAAACCAAATGAATACTTAGTATTCAATTAAAAAAAATCTTAGCCACACAAGACCATGCGTTATATTATTCTAAGACAAAACAGTTTGTTCCTTTTAAAAGACACAAATTTTTAATAAATAGCTATATTTAATAATTATGATAATGTTAATGAATTTGGTTGGTATTTAATAAAGTTCATTAGCCTGTAGGCAGTTTGTGGTTTCCAAGCAATATATCAACTTGGCAGATTAATAACAACTTGGCATTTAACAGTGTCTTCAATCGTGGCTCATTCAATCAGATTTTAGCGTCAGAACTATTTGTTTCATTATATTTCTGACTTGATTAAAATCATCCAATTGATTTTACATTGTGAATTATGATGTTGGGCTATAACTTTTACTGTTTAAGCATAAAACAAACTGTTACAGTCCTTCTTTTCCACTTGTGCACTGTGGAGTGAGCTTGCTTTCAAGTGCAATATTAACTTCACTGTTAACACTTTACAGTAAGGTCTCATTAGTTATAATGCATTAACTAACATGTATTAACAATATACCTTTTAGAAATTACCATATTTAAATGGGACAGGCTATGGAGGAAATTAAAACATAAAAAGGTCAAATGTGAGGGTGTTCTGGGCAAAATAAATTAAATTAAATTAGTAATTTAGTAATAATAATAATAAAAAATGACTGAATTAAAAAATAAACCCATTTTCTAAATGTTAATTTTGTATTTCAAAATAAAAAGACGGCCCCTGCAGAAAGAGTGCTGAACATTCAGTACCAAAATCAAGGTCCTGTCAGGTACAGAGAAGCAAACCACTTCAGACAGGGCAGTGACGGCAGTCCTTGAGTTGCTCGTTGTTTGCTTTTAGAGAAAATGAGTTCTCGTTTTCTGTTGTCTGTCAATTTTGACTGTTTGTCAACGAGTCAGTGTTCATGTTTCTCTCCTCATCACACCGCTGTGCTCAGAAACACTGATTCATTCATGCCATCTTCCGCGCACTCATAATTCACCACTTTATCATATGTGTTATAATGCTGTTATTTCTATGTAATAACAGCTGTCTTGTATGATATGAAACAGAATAGCTCAGAAATTCTTAAGGATTCTCCAATGAGACTCGTTCTGATACAACTTGTTAAACCTCAAGTAAGATAGATAGATGGATAGATAGATCCATAGATAGATAGATAGATTTTGTCAGTCCAGCTGATTATAAAATGAAAAAAAAGGATACTGTTACCTTAAAAAAATCTGAAAACTATGACAAGTTTGGAGTAGGAGCTACGGCCAGACATTTTGCCCCTGGGTTAGAAATTTGGACAAAAAAAACATTACTCCAAGTATTAACAATATTAACATATTGGCCTACAGGCATCTCTGATCTCCAGCTAAGTCATTTTACACATCATAAACATCATGTTTCATCATTCATAGTCAGCTTTGAGGGGAGACTAGCTATGGTGTCTCTGCATGTTAATGGCGTAGAATAGCAGCTTCTTGTTGTGTTTGTGTGTCTGCTTTTCTTGCAGTCTTGAAATAGTCATTTACAACAGACTCTAGCAAATAATCACCAACAAATGTGCATTTTATTTAACATGAAGGAGAAAGAAATTTCTCATTAAAGTGAATTCAGAGTTTGCTTGGTGGGGACGTTTTGCTTCATAACGATGAAAATGTGCTTGTCAGTTGTCTTAAAAACCTCATTACAGTATATTTGCTCCTAACATTTTATTTTCCACTCATTGCAGTTTTAGGCATGTATGCTATGACCAGTGCTGCAAGTCCCCAGTTTTCCTGCGCAATTGAGATACTTTTATAATGATGTGGCAGGTTGAAGCAAAGGCCCTGCCAACCAAAAGCTGAGCTGAGGTTTTGACCATACATAATGCAATTGTGATGCATTTTTATAGCCATTTTCCCCAGAAATGCCATGATTGGACTAGTTTTGAATACCAGTTGAATACCAGTTTTGTTACACAGACCTGGCAACCCTGGTATTTTTATATCTATATCTCTATCCATATATCATCTATCTGTATCTATCTATCTGTCTATCTATTTAAAACAACTGTAAATGAAGGACTAAAAGTGTTACATGCCAGAAATTTTTTCTCCATATTTTTATTTATTTATTTATTATTATTAAAATATTTTTAAATATTTTTAGAGCTACTTCAGATAATGTTTCCACTGCTGCAGCTGAGATACTGTTTGCAGCTGTTTTTGTTTTTCTTTGGCCTGGGATTGCTGTATTGTTACTTTAATACACACTGCTCCGGGTGTGTGTTCACAGTGTGTGTGTGTGTGGTTGATCACTTCTCACTGCTGTGTGTGTGCACGTTGGATGGGTTAAATGCAGAGCACCAATTCCAAGTATGGGTCACCATACCTGGCCGCAAGTCACTTCACTTTTCTTTTCACTTTCTTTTCACTTTTTAATATCTGCCAGGACCAGGAAGAAGGGAATCACAGATAGAAAATTTGCTTCAAGAAAACACACCATGACAAGCAGCAGCTGCGGCCCTCCTATAAAAACACACAGCGTAGCCATTATGACATACGAGGGGACAGGAGTAGCATGTGGGGTCTTTTATTACAAGTCACTAGCAGCTTTTGTCTATAACAAATTAAAACAGCATCTGGATAAAGTGAATGCAAAGTCATTTTGGATAAAAGTGTCTACCAGATCTATAAATGTAAATGTCATTATCACTGCAAAATCTCACATAGGCCTAATTAATTTTTGTAAAGGGGAGAAACATTACCATTTAACACTTCGGTTTATTAATACCCACTTGCAAACAGAGCCCACATTAACCCCAAGCAAGCCTTGACCTAAAACAACATGATCTCATTAATAGCCCAAAATGGAATCTGCAAACTATTTCTTTATTTTTCTCAAAATTCTGTGGAATTCATGGCCAAATGCATTAATCAGTATAGTAGCATTTTGTTATTGGCAGTTAAGAGCATCATAAAAATAGCCAAGAATAAACTTTTAATAACCATATTTTAGGTTTAAGCACAAACCGGTTTAAACACGAATGACAGCATTTCGATAAATACTGTATTTCACCACAAAAGATAGATTTTTCCACAGAGATTTACATTTCCAAATTGTGTGCTATACGTACTTGAATTACCTAAGAATATTACATATTCATGAGATCACATTTAAAATGAAAATGTATTGCTTTTCAACTTGTAAATTAGGTATGAGTTCTTTGTAGCACTTCATTACTGTTGAGAAGCATGACAGTACTCATATTCTTGACTTTCTCAATTGAATTTCACTTCCTGTCGGCACTTAGGCACGCTTTAATGAGATGTAGTATGCTAATTAGTTTGCACATTCTAGCATAATGATCCAAGTAACTGAACAGATAATCAGTCATTCAACTCTCACTAATGTCAGTGCATATTAAAAATATGTGACAACAATAATACAATATAAGCCTTAACATATATCGGATCTAAATATATTTTCATTGAGATATTAAGTGCAATATGTTTACAATTTATTGCGTGAAATACAAGTAAATACAAAAAAATATAAGTTGTGTCAGAGTGAGCAAAATAAGTAGGAAATGGGTCAGTTAGTCAGTTAGTAGTGTGTTTTAAATTAGATATTTTCTATAGTCACTAGTTTTAAGAATATTAATGGAGGAAAAATCTAATTAAATTTATCACCAACTTATCGCCAAAAGCGCCTAGTTTTAGCACAGACTGATTATAATTCCAACACATTTATACCTGCTGTCTCTAACAGTTGGTTCACTTAATCTGCTGGGTTTGCAGAATGTTGTTAATTAATGAAATGAACAACTCGTTAAATAGTAAAACCATGCTGAGTGCTAAGAGAATGCTATAAGAATAAAATAAAATAAATAAGCCATTTCAACTGCTTTACACAAAATTCACACTATTTTGGTTACAAAAGTTGTGTATTTCTAGATTTTCAACCCCTATATTATCACATACAATACCATCGCAATATTACGCCAGGAAAAAACCTTTTGAAGACCCCATGAAATTACATGTGCCATTTTCTTTCTTGTGTTGATGTTTTTTCTGTCAAAACAGAGGTACATGTTAAAGAGATGCATTTATTATCATTATTTTTTTTTAATTTTACACTTGTATCATATTATCATATAAATCTATCATTCTTAACTAGTTGATTGTGACTGTTTTTGAGAACAGAGAACTAGTTTTTATTTACAAATTGGAAAAAAAAAAATCATAAATCTAAAATATACAGTGTCGTGGATCCCGAACTATTTACTCCTGGAGCCTGTTGAGTTAAATGAATATGTTTATACATTTTTTTGTTTGTATAGGATTTTTATTTCATATTCATTTAGGAACATTTCTCATGAATAATGTTTTCTTATATTGTATTGGGAACTGTTGATTCCCCTCATTTTCTAACTATATTACCAAAAACATGAAGAATTTTCGGTAACACTATCAAAAAAAATTAAATAGTAACACCATTTTAAGATGTCCTTGTTACACGTTATACAGTATGTACTATTATAATAACAATAAATTATGCATAACTATGTAAAGTAACCCTAATCATACTAAGTTTGTGTACTTACCACATTGCCAATATTACTTCGTCCTTAAATGTAAAATTACACTTTAGCTAGAACATCTTAAAATAAAGTGTAACCAATTTTTAAAATTCTATTTCTTAAAAATGTTCTTTGAATTTCAATCACCCAAGCCTGCCATTTTTAATTTAAGAACGTATTTGTAAGTGCAATTACTGAAAAATTCTCAAACCTTACAAAATTGTTAAATCCAATTTATTATATTAAAAAATGTCTTCAATACATTTAAGAAAAAAAAAAACATTAATCTATAAAATGAAATCCGAGCTAAATATGCAAAATAAAAATAAAAAAATACAGTTTGGCTTATGTCGTACATTTAATTGTGCAAATGCATTACGCTCCATAAACAACACATTTATAGATATTCAATGTGTAGTTTGCAATGTTTTGCAATGAGACCAGCTAAAAGTTAAACAGTTTGTCTATTGTAATGATATGGTCAGGTTTTTGACTAAAACAGAGCAATTACACGGAATAAAAGGTCATCGTTCAGGTGCTGTGAAACACCCACACAAGACACAAAGGTTAATGAACACACAAACGCACTAGTAATTACAACCCCACATGTTAATTTTTCTTAATTACTATCTTTTTATTCTTTTATTTCTCTGTCTGACCTTCCTTCCTTTGGCACATAGTCTCAAAATGATTTCACATGTTGCCGCTACCTGTGACCTTGCTGGCTTGTCGTGCTGTTGTCATGGGAACAGAGGCCGCAGCGGGAAGACGTGCAGACATGCAGGCTTTAAAAAGAAAAGACAGTCTCAGGTGTGTGTGTCTGTGAGTGTGTGGCTGTATGTGTTTAGAAAGTGAGAAAAAAGACCATGCTCATAAATGTGAAAACATCTGCTCACTATTTCTTGGTTCAAGAGTTACCATGCCTGCTTCAAAAATGATTTGCCTTTCCACCTTGTTTTTGAAAAAGTGTGTGTGTGTGTGTATATAATATATATATGAACAAAGATTCATAAAATATAAGCTGGTATACCTTCAACAGGAATGGAATTTCAGCCATGTGCAAAGACCTTAAACGTTGTGGTTGTTAATGGATGCAAGGTTAACACTGTATAAGATCCAGTCAGAAATGGACTGGATCCAAAGAATGTTCTCTCGAACTGGACACATAAGCTTCTCGTGGTCTGACTCCCCGTAGGGAGGAGGATAAAACGCCTGAAGTATGATGGGCCGTGGTGCAGTGGTGGGGACTTTAGGGGTGTAACCCGCTCGAGGGTACAGGAAAGCTTTCGCCATGCCGGGCCCAAAGTCTAAAAAGGCCACAGAGAGGTCCTGCAGGTCACCCACCCCTTCTTTCACTCTCTTGACTGTGTTGAGAATCGATCCGAGCAGGGGACATTCGTGCCTGCATTTTGGTCGAATCCCATACCACGCCTAGATAAGTGGTCCTCTGAGCTGGAGAAAGCACACTTTTCTTGGCGTTTAGTCTTAACCCTAGCCGTTTCATGAGAGCGAGGACGACATCTCGATGTCTGATCACCTCGCTCTCCGACTGAGCTAGTATCAGCCAGTCGTAGATACAGTACAATATGTGAACGCCCTGAAGCCATAGCGGAGCTAGGGCTGCATCTACTATCCTTGTAAACGATGGGGTGAGAGTGCTAAACCGAAGGGCAGAACCCAATGCAGGTCCCACGTGGGGACATGAGATCGCACAGGCAGTCTTATTCTCAGCGCACCGTGTAGGAAGTGTATTACTAGGGGATGTTTGCCCACTGTTTTACCATCATACGGTGAGTGGTAGGCCGATATTGCCGCCACATGCACCTTTAAAGTGGAGTGGGATACCCCAGCAGAGAATCTAGCCTGCCAATATTCAAGAACTGTACCAACTGGGCAGTTAACATGATCTTGCTGGCGGTCTCTGCACCATGAGGTGAAATATTTCCACCTCAGGGAATACAAGTTCCTCGTTGAGGGAGTTCTGGATTGGAGGATGGTTTCGACAACCTCGGTTGAGAGACCTGAGGCTATGAGTTGTGCCCCCTCAGGGGCCACACTTGCAGCTTCCACAACTCCGGGTGAGGGTGCACGATGGTGCCCCCTGCCTCTGAGAGGAGGTCCCTCCTGATTGGAATCTCCCACGGAGACCTGTCTAGGGGGAAAATCAGGTCCGAAAACCATATTCAGCCCGGCCGGAATGGCGCTACGAGTAGTAGACTGACCGCGTCCCGACGCACTCTCGCCAAAAATCCCAGAAGCAGAGCGATCGGGGAAATGCGTACAGACGCAGCCTCGGCCAGGTCTGTACCATAGCGTCCAGCCCCAGGGGAGCTGGAGAAGCTAGAAAAAACCAGAGGGGACATTGCACGTACTAGTGACTCACGAAGTGGTTCACCTCTGGCTGATAACCCCCGGGCCTCAGCCCCTGTCTCGACAGGATGTCTGCTTGCACATTCAGGTGGCCAGGAATATAAAGTGCTCTCAACGAGAGGAACTTGTCCTGGCCCCACAGGAGGATCTGGCGGGCCAGTTTGTACAGTGGCCTCAACCGCAGACCCCCCTGATGATTGATGTAAGAGACCACCGCTGTGTTGTCGGTGCGCACCAACACATGATGATCTCTCAGGTCTGGGAGAAAATGTCTCAATGCTTGAAACACGGCCAGCATCTACAGGCAGTTGAAGTGCCATGACGCATCCATCGCAAACTGACGACTCGGAGCGCACTTTTCTTGGTGTTCAATCTCAACCCCAGATGTTTCATGTGAGCAAGGACTATATCTCGATGTTTGATCACTTCGCTCTCCGACTGAGCTAATATTAGCCAGTCGTCGATGTAGTTTAGAATGCAAATGCCCAGAAGCCGCAACGGAGCTAGGGCTGCATCTACTACTCTCGTAAACATTTGGGGCGAAAGTGCTAGGCCAAAGGGAAGAGCCCGATATTGATACGCTTTGCCCCTGAAAGCGAACCTCAGGAACTTCTTGTGAGAAGAATGAATGGGCACGTGGAGGTACGCGTCTATTAGATTTATTGTAACAAACCAGTCCTTGGACCTGATCTGAGTCACAACTTGATTTAATGTAAGCATCCTGAACTTCAGCTGACTGACTGAGCGGTTCAGTAGCCTTAGATCTAAGATGGGCCTCAGCCCTCCATCCTTGTTGGGAACTGTGAAGTACCGGCTGTAGAGGGGTTCACAGAGCTTGTACCAAAACTACACTTTCTGACATTACTAGGGATGCTTTCAGAGAGAATACGTCAACAAGTTAGCACGGACTACCATGGAAAGTGCTTTTGTAAATGAATCAGGCACACCTCTATGTTGTGAACTTCAACATTGTATAATGCATAACACTGCGTTAAGCCAGCGTTTATCATTACTTAAACTAATGAGACAGACAGACAGTCAAGCTGCATCAATCACAATCTTTAGACTACATTAGGCCCACAGCTGAACAACAGAACTACAGAAACGTAAGTTAGCCAGTTACCAAGACATGTGCAG
>JAUMHE010000046.1:13476518-13489627 GCA_032359235.1 Enteromius mattozi
TGTTTTTTTTTTTGTCTCCCAAATTAATATAAGAAGAGAACGATAAAATAACGTTATTAACCGGTTAATTGCAATTTTTTGTTTCGTTTCTGTTCAGAACGATTAAAATTGATTTTGTTTTCGATTTTGTTTTTGTTCCAGTTAAATGTCATTTGTTTCCGGTTTTCGTTTTCGTTCCTTGAACAGGTTCAGAGCCCTGATTATTATTATTAGATGTAATAGTTTGCATAGTGTATGCTTAGCCTATACTGTCGACAAATCCAGCATATGTTGGTTAGGTAAGTTTTGAAGCATGGCTGCTGGTTTAAGCTGGTCCTTAGCTGGTCATGAGCTGTTTTAAGCTGGTCATGTGCTGTTTAAGTTTAAGATCATCCTAAACCAGCTCAAACCAACAGCCATGCTTTAAATCCCTTAAATCAGAGGAATTGATAGATCAATGACACTGATGTACAAGCACCAAACACTGATTATCCAAACTTCATTACAACTATAAGCTGGTTCTTCAAATCTGATTGGTTAATAACAGTGTTGTTCCAGAATGTCACACTTGGTAAAATCAGGTTCTGCAGAAAACCCCATAAACTTTTTTTAATCTGGGAAATCATATAGGGGTCTAGTAGGATTTTTATTTTGTGTAGCCAGACCTTTGGAGTAACAGCAGAAGGTCGGGGAAACTTGGCTGCTTTGAATGGTCAAGGACTGTTTCTTTTCATGCAGCATCATGGTTAGGGGCATGGAATTCTAGCCTAGCATTAGTTTCATTACAGTTGTAAACACAATGGCTTTGTTCCTCCAGGAGGGGGTTTCACCACAATGGCATCTTTGTTGCCTAAGGGAAAGTTACACACACGCCTGCCTGAAATTCACTAGAATTTAACCAATCAGATGATGACTTAAAAACTCCTGAAGTACTTCCAATTTTATGTGACGTTCAGCCAACGGTCCAAGGGCTGAGACTAAGTAGGTTTTTTAACAATAGTGTAGTATTTCTGTTTAACACTCGCCTCTATCACCTTGTGTCGTTTATGTAAGCCTGTCTTGTTTGGATATGTATGATATGTCATTTTCTGCTGGGGTGGTGAAGAAGTGAGCTTGGACAGAGTGCTGATCCAGCTGTCATGTCTGATTTGCCTGGGCTGAGTTGATAGGGAGTGGTGTCATTGCTATACCCCCTTCCTTTACGGCTGCAGTGGTTCCGGAATGATCTCTCTCCCCGGCGCCGCTTAGTGAAGTGATCGGAAACGGACCTGACAGCTGGCTAATGGGTGGATTTGCAGCAGGACTGCATTCGTTACACGCCTTCATGTCTCTTTGTCTTTTGCTCTCACCCTCTTTCACACCCCTGCTCTGTTACGCACCCGGTGTTTTCACCACACCTTAGGGTTATAGAGATCACAGCTATCTTTCTGGTTTTCTGATCCCAGCAATCGAATTTGTCTCCGTATCCTCTCTGTAGGTCATCTCATTGTGTTTCAACCATACTGTCATTTATCTCTCTTACCTTTCCAAAAGCTCAGAAAATAAATAGAACTGAATGTCACAATAGATCTGCTCTGTGAAACAGTGGCGGCATCCTTGATTTATTCGCTTTCTTATTTCAAGGCACATGCAGCTTATGAAAAGACATCCTTGGCAACTATAGCATTCTTTTTGAAATCCCATCTTGTGTCCAAGGCCATCACTGCTATTTCGTCTCTTGCTATCGATAAGGTTCCAGGTGTGAGGATTCATGCTCAAACACAGCCTGTTCTTTCTTTAAGGCTCATATTTACTTTTAAAGAGATTGTTGTATGTCTGCACCAATGGAACATTCTGGGTAAAACAATGAATATTCTAAGCATGTTGTGAACTACACTCTTAAAAATAAAAGTCCTTCAAATGGTTCTTCAGCGTGATGCCATAGAAGAACCATTTTTGGTTCTACAAAGAACCATTCAGTCAAAGGTTCTTTAAAGAACCATATCTTTTGTACATTTTTAAAATCTGAAGAACCTTCTTTTGCCACGAAGAACCTTTTGTGAAACAGAAAAGTTCTTCAGATGTTAAAGGCTCTTTATGGAACCATTTAAGTACTTCTATGGCATCCATGAAGCACCTTTTTTTAAGAGTGTAGCAGTAGCCTTCCCAGCTCATAGCCTCTCTTCTGATAAGAAACTCTGTAGCTCAGAGCCCAAACCCTGTTCAAAACTTAATATTCCCCAGACATAACTCTCCTTTTCTAACCTAGTCTGAGACAAATGTAGATTACTAAGATAAGATGGCTTTTCGGTGTTATTCAAACTTTGAATCCGTAACAATGACTGATTGCATCAGCTCACTCTCGTATCACACTGTTTGAAATGGCAGGACTTTAATGACCTCTAATCTGAGCTCACCCAGGAAAGGACAGGACCACTGACAGCTGATGGGAGCACAATGGAAGACTAGCAGACTAGGTGGAATTCAGCTTTAGATATCAGCTAGGAGCCTTGCATTCACTTTTTCAGAAAGAATCCATGACTGACGGAACAAATTATTACTCTTGTCAGCTTGGAAGGTAATGTCGGGGCTGCAGATGGAAACTTATCAAATCAGAGTTCTTCATAGATTGTCTGGAGACCATACAGTAAGGCCTTCATTTGGCTGTAATGAACAAATGTGCATATACTGTACATTAGCAGCCAAAGTTAGATTTGTTTTTTATTTTGGTGTCTTGTAGCTTTTAAAGAAATAATAGGCTGTAATGCCTAGAACAGGAGAATCAGGTCAATCAAATAATGTAAAAATTGAAAATTTCTAATTGAAAATTAGATGTTATTTTTTTACTTGCAAGTGAAATGTGCTTTACAGATTGCCTATTAGACAATGATTAGTGACATAGAGAACCAACTGATTGGAGAAGATGACAGCACCTAATGCGCCTCTAATAGAGTATATACTGTGTAAATAGCACATTGCATGCGGTTCTCTGTCATTTTAGTTTAACAGACCCTGTGATGACCACCCTGTGGCCCGAGACAATGGGATAGGCTCCAGCATCCCTACTTAGAACAAACGATTCGGAAAATACATGGATGGATAGGAGGTGGCAGGCAAAGGCAAATCTGTTCTGACCACATGGGTACTCAAAATGTAATAATTTCTGCAAGTGTTAGCTGAGGGTTATTTACCTTTTGATTTTCAGCCAAACAGTTCCCAGAGAATGTCTTTCTTCAAGGTGCACAAGAAAAGAAAAATCAAAAAGATTGCGTGTGTAGCTATATCAAAGTTTTGGCTGTGTAAAAGTCTAGACAAAGTTACCATACACTACAATACGGGTTATTCTTGTTCTGTAAGATTCTATAACAATTTGACTGTCTTGACTATATTTTATTTGCTATGTTCAAAAATTATTTAATCAAAAATTTATTCAAAAATAATGTTTGGAGTGATTGGAACAGTTTTTAATGCCCAAACTGTTAACTAATTAATTAACTGTTAAAGCACAGTTTAACACATGCACTTCAGTGCTTCTTTTTTCACTTTGGTGTAATTGCTTTCGCTGTTGTATACAGTGTATTGCCATTTATTGGCAAATTTTATTACAAGTTTCTGCATTAAAGGCAGTCGGAGACTGGAAAATTGGTTTGTCTCAGCATGTCATGATATTTAGCAATTTGTAGTAAGTCTTGTTATTGATTTAATTTCATGCTGTCATCTCCTTCTGTGGATATTTTTCTGTGCTTGTCATAATGTTGCCTTATCTGACCTTGTTTCATATCTCTTTTTTTGCAGATCGAAATGTTAGAGCATAAATATGGGGGCCACCTCATCTCACGCCGTGCTGCTTGCAAGATCCAGACGGCCTTTCGCCAGTATCAGCTCAGCAAAAACTTTGAGAAGATCCGAAACTCCCTCCTCGAAAGTCGTTTGCCACGCCGCATCTCCCTGCGAAAAGTGCGGGTGCAAAATACAGAGGGTATCTCAGCTGAACGGGCGCTGGCTGAAGGCTGCAATCTGACAAGTATCCCCCTTGTCCGGTCCCCGTCCCTGCCTACCACGGTAGGTGGCTCCCTCACTGACCTCGAAGATTCCTTCAATGAGCAAGTCCAGTCTCTTGCCAAATCCATTGATGATGCACTAAGCAACTGGAGCATGAAGACCATGTGTTCACTCCAAGAAGGTGGCACCTACCAGTTTAGCTCAGAGGCCTTTAGTACAGCTGGTGGCAAATCTGGGTTGGCAGGAACAGTCCGAGAAGGTGGCCCCATGGACCCAGCCACATTCCATAGCGGAACAGGCCAAGTAGACAATTCTGAAAACGTGGCCCGAAGTGCCAGCAAGCTGATGATGGCCTTCCGGGATGTGACCGTTCAAATCGACAGCAAAAACTTTCATGTGTCCTCTTCCGTTATGGAGTCCTCCACTTCTGTTTCTCTCGGTAATTGTGTCCAGCAGGGGGCCATAATTACTGAGAGCTCTAATCAACCTCCGGTCAGTGATGCAAAGGAACAACCTCAACAAGGACAACCACCACCATCTCCACAAGATCTAGTTCCTCCACCCCTAGAGCAGGATGCTGAGGAAATACCAGATTTCGATTTCCCTGCTCCTCCACCAAGTGAGGAGGAGCTTGGGGAGTATCTTCCACCTCTAGTCTTGGAGAAACAAGAAGTTCCAGAACCAGCAATTCCGGTAGAGACAGCAATAACCTCTGAAACCTTGTCTCCACCAGAAGTTGCAGAGACTCCGGTCACCCCAATTGTAGAAGTTTTGGAAGCTAAGCGAATTGAGTCAGACACTGCAGACAACAGCTCAGAGCAGATGAGTAGCAGCAGTACATCCACATCAGCTCGGTCCACTTCTGAGGTGTCGTCCAAAGAGGCTCTACAGGCCATGATTCTTAGCTTGCCCCGATACCACTGCGAAAACCCAACCAGTTGCAAATCTCCTACCCTCTCCACTGACGTCATGCGGAAACGCCTATATCGGATTGGCCTCAACCTCTTCAACATGTGAGTACCCTGAGAACCTTATCTCCAGCTAATTGTTATGGTTGCAGAACTCTTTACATCACACTTGCTTGAAGTGACTAATGCTAGATATTTTAGGCTTTAAAATCATTCTCTCTTTTTATCAAGCTGTCCTCACCTGCCACTAATATAGCTGCATGAGGGCTGCTCTTCAAAACTTCACCAAATTCTAGTCTCGCTTCCCTGTCTCACTCCTGTCATCTAGCTCTGTCTCCAGCTGTGGCTAACACCCCCTCCCTGACGCCTGTCACCTTGGGTTTGTCTGACTCTATTAATAGCACTGCTTTTATTTAAAGTGCTGTCTCACTCCATTTTCCCTAATCTCATCTTGCTCCATTGCAAGCATAAAGACATTTAAAAAGTTGGACTAGTTGTCTAATTAATAGCACACTGCAATAATGAGACTATAAGGTTTATCTGGGTTGAGTGCATAAGGAAGAGAGAGATACAAGGGGCACATATTATATCAGTTCATTTTCTATGTTTCCACCATTTCTGGATGGGATTCTATAGCCCCTAAAAATTTACTCTACAGTTTTTGCTCCCACATTCAACATTACTCTTTAGATAATGAGCTTGCCATAAATGCCATCTCAATAATGGTTTGCAGTTTGACACTAAATAGCAGTGCTTTCCAAACCTGTCCTAGAGGCTCCAATTTGGATGTCTCTGTTTACTAACACAAACATTTTAGCCCTTTCAGGCTTTAATGATCTGATTTGTTGAATCAGGTGTATCCCAAGAAAACCACATAAATTGTGACTACATGTGAGCTACAGAGTAGCCTGTAGCTATGTTAAATTTTTTACTTTGCTATCTGTTTTAAAGTAATATTTTTAGTAGGGTAATGTGTGCTTCTATATCCTGTTTTCTGTTTTCCTTACTGTTATACCTAATTATACATCGCAGTTTTCTCCACTGTCTATGTATTTTTTGATCCAAATGGCTAATTTCCTCAAGCTCATTTTACAGAGGCTCAATCTGAAACATGTTTTGTGGAGATTTGATTTTTAATACAGGACCAGTTTGTTCTTTTATTCATAGATAATGGATTTTATAAGGATTAGATAACATCAGGATCATGTCGGTTTACTAGCAAGGAACATAATTTCAAAAATTCATGCATGACTGTAATATGGCAATCTCCCTGAAGGCATTCAAATGCTATTTTTCCTCACCCCCAGAAATCACAATAAGTGTTAGAATTGAAATAATCTTATGTAAGTAAAATGGGACAGATTTGAGGATGAGTGCAATATGTAAACACAAATATTTATGCATATTATGTTATTATAATATATATATATATATATTTATTAATTTTTTTTTCCACTTTTTGGATTTTTAATTATTGACATTTTTATTTTAGTTAAATAATATTGGTTTGTTTTTATACATTTCTGTGTTTTTTTTCCCCTGTGCTAATTTGCATATTTCATATTTTTCTATTTGCCTTTTAATAATAATATCAGTTATGTTGGCATCCCAAAGAACTGTCCTATCACCAGGTGCATCTTTCCAACAAGGGCATCTGTTTTTTTTTTAAAGCTGGAGAAACGCAGCTCCACTTTACAAGTCCTGTTGGCTTTATTTCTGCAGTGTCACATCGCTGCCAATTAAAATTCTGCTCCCGCATGTCTATTCTCTATGTTCAGCCAAGAGTGACTGAGGCAGAGTTTGATAAGAGTTCTCTATACGAAAAACATCACATAGGTGCATGATGGGAAAGGTTGAATCAGGGCTGTCCCCAACTATGTATCATAAACATTATCGATTAAGGTCGGAAGCTTTCTGCAAACGCTGATGCTTATACTGACTAACACATTGTAAATGCATCAAACCTCTGCACTGAAGGGGTTAATAGAGTTATTTTCAAACGTCTGTTCAATTAAATTGGATGTGTTAGCATGCCTGTAGCTACAACATGCTGACATTTTAAAAGAAGTGTGATTCAGCAAGATTATTCTCAAACAATTGCTTCTTCATGACAGTAATTATCCTGAAAGATAAAACTAATTGTAGGTGACAACAGTTGCACAAAATATCACCCCTTGCTAAAAATGCAGCAAACTGAATTGTTTTGACGCATTACAAATTTCAAGAATATAGGCAACTAAGTATATTTCGAGCTGAAATATTCATGCTTTTCAACTTAGACAATGAATCAAATTGATTTCTATTTTCCCAAAGCCAATATACATAGCTGAACTAAAACCCAGTGATAAGCATCACCATAATATTGTATCCAATATTTTTTATGATTATTCTCCAATAGATTACATAGCTGGTTTGGTTCTATTTTATACTTATAAAAAATGCTGGGTTACAACCAACCCAGCTTGGGTTATTTGGCAACCCAGTGCTGAGTAAATATTGGACAGAACACATGCTGGGTTATTTTGTCCCAGATGGTTGGGTGAAATGTTTTTACCTAACATGCTGGGTTGTTTTATGTAAAGGGAAAGTTGACCCAAAAATTTTAATTAAATAAATCGATTACCATCATATCGTTCCAAACCTGTAAGTCTGTAAACTGTAATTTAATGAAGCTACGATAATATTTTACGAGAATATGATCACATCGGAATATGATGATATTGAACACAAGTAATGATATTCGCTAAGTCAAGGAATGCCAAAATGCAGGGCAAAAACAAATCACTGTGAAAAGAAGAAGATGCAATGCAAACAGGGTGTAAACATAGTATTTAGAGGCGGGCTCTGCCCTAAATTTGGTACGCCCCAAAGCAGTGGCATTGTAGCGTTGTCAGCGGCACTAAGGACATATGTGATGCTGTAGTGAAAACGCACTGTAACTCAGCATCTGGGTTGTTTCGTCAGAGACAGGCTCAACCCAGCAGTTGGGTTAAAAAAAATAACCCAGCATTAAAGATGACCTAGGGTAACAATATTAAAAACGACCCAATAAAATGGCCCAACAGCTGAAACTAGCATTATTTAGAGTGTACTGTGTGTGTTCATGCTGTGCTGTAATTATAGATGCCATTGCAGAAATGTATTTACAAACACAATTACAGTATATGCAGGTATTTTTAAAATTAAATATAATCAGAATGTAAAAACACAGATGTACACAATAAGCACAATGTATCGAATGATTTAAACGTTAGCAAAGAGTGGTTAAACTAGATTCTTTTCTCTGCTTCCTGTACAGTCACTTTAAGATTCAACTCCAATTATTGAAGAAATAGATGACTTTTATACTTATGTCTACATTTACTACCCTATGCAATGGCACTTAAGTGCCATTTGTAGTTCCTGTAAAGTGAGAGAAATATTCTAAAGATAGAGGGCCTAATTAAAAGTTCTTAATCAGCTATAAAAAAGTCATTGGGGGAATGTGGCTTTACAAAGTTAAAAGCTTGTTCAGATGAAGCAGTGTTTTTTTGTAGTATATTAAACTATCCTAGATCTCCATGCACTAGCTTCAGTTTATTTTTCCTTGTTACTGCGTCCAAGGTGAAACGCATTGTTCCTACCTCTTAATGAATGCTTTTTGTACTGAAAGTAATTGCATGTATGTGTGACAGCTGAAACAAATAAAAGTAGAAGATGCAAGGATCCAAGTCACGAGCAACCGATAACAAAATAACACACACACAAAAAAAATAGTTTCAAAATCACATTTCCAGAAAGCATCTAACAGCATGTTCCTGACGTGGTAACTTACATATCTGACAAATAGGCTTGCATTTATGCACAGCAGCTCTTTATCCATCTTGCGAAAGGGAAGGTGCATAATCTACTCATTTATTTTCCACCTTCACCGAGTGAAACCTTCTTTGCCCTGCGTTGATGGCGACAATATTCACGGTAGAATGTAACAGAAGGGATTCATCTGTTTTATAGGGCTGAGTGAATCTATGTGTGCACTTGATTATGAATCAGCTGGGAGGGTGACACCGGCTGCCAAGCTGTGTGGGAGGCTGTTTATTTTCCACCTGCTCATAAGATTTCCTTTAAATAAAAGAAAGTACAGTGAGAATTTTGAGCATATGGTTATATCCCTCAAATGACTCAGCTTCATCTGTCATTCAAGGATTAGTTCACCCAAAAATGAAAATACTGTCATCGTTAAACCAGTCTCATGTTGTTAAAAATCGTTCTTTCTCCTTCTGAACACTTTTGTCAGTGTTTTATGCTTTCAGTTATTTTTTTTAATGTAGTATAGTGTGAAATAAAGTGTTTATTTAGTATACACAAATGTATAAACATCTAATTTGGTATCATTACATTTATTTATATTGTATAAGCACTGTATTACAATAAAATATTTCTTAATGCTAAAAAAGACCATCATGTAACACATTTGAACGTTGACAAACAATTTCACAAAAATTGCAGAAGGAATACAAGAATATATTATGTGATCCACCTCAGAAAGACTAATTTGTGAAAAAAAGAGTCTGTTGTGGACCAGGGCTTATTATCAGTTATATGAAAATCAAATAAAAATATTTAGATTTCTAAAGCCCCTTGTAAATTTTATTATACTATTGGTGTGCAGTGAAGCCATTATGTTATTTGAAAACACTGAAACATTTAATTTTGTCTTACTCTCAAGCTTTAAAACATTAACACATCCATGTTATGCTTACAGTATATATTAAATATATATTCATATATTAAATAAATTATATGAATATAAATATACTGTATACATGTAAATACACATTAATATTTTCTAAATAGATACTGTATGTGTGAGTCTTTAAATATGGATAACAAATATACACAGTTCATGTACACATATTATATGTACATAACTTTTATTTTGGATGCGTCACCCAAGCACTAATATTAACACAACATTAGCACATCTAAACATGCTTGAATTTCTAATACATTCATAACATAGTACTTCCTATGTTATTCCTATGTACTTCATAGTACTTAGTTTTTCCTATGTTGTCTCATGACCAAATCATATTTTATGAGATGGCTAATTTATGCGAATTCGTAGGACGTCACTCGTGCGATTTTGTACGATTTGTCAAACCCAGCGATGGGTAGTGACACCATGTGGAATCATATGAATTGTACAATTCGTAAAATTGGTATTATTGAATTTGTCAACACAGTCTCAAAACCAATTTATACGTATTCAGACGAGGTGACAAAATCGTGCTAATTCGTACAAATTCGTATGACCTCACTTGTCCGATTTTGTGTGATTTGTCTAAAACCCCAATGATGGGTAGGATTATGAGGCGGGGTCTTTCGTACAAATTCATACGAATTGGCAACTCATAAAATAAGTACAATTTAGCAAAAAAAATTATGAATGTGAGGTCGTACTAATTAACCACCTCGTAAAATATATACGAATTGCCGTGAGATTGGGCTGGTTTTTCTTTGAATGATCTTCATTTGGGAGCTTTTCTCATTAAATATCATTGATTTATTTGATTAAACTTGCAACTGATTCAATTAGTTTGATTAAATCTGCTAATTAATCGACAGCCCTACTTTTAACATTTATCAAAGAAAGCAAAATATAAACAAACCAGTCTCTCCCTTACCCAGACTCCATCGCCTCAAACACCCCAACAGATAAGGATAAGCCAATTTTTAATCAAATGGAGGTTTTGCTCCAAGAGAGTGAATGAAAAGAGAGAAGGGTTGTCATTAGTTCCAGCAGTTCATTTTCTGCAGGGTAGCCTAATACCTGTGACAGCTCAGACTGAATCTAAAGCAGGTGTGTGTTTGTGTGTGTGTGCGTGTGTGTGTGTGTGTGTGTGACAAGGTGCTGAAATCTGAGTTTGGATTAACAGAGAGATTTGGGGACTGGAATGTGCTTTTCCCTAAACAGATAATTAAGAAAAGAGGAGGATTATGGGAGCTCTTTGAGCGTGTATATGTTGGAAAGAGCACATAAAGGACATATAGAGGACACTGATGTGTGAACGAAGAATGCTTGGTAAGCGGAGTGAATATAGCGCTCTAAATTGAGTTTTCACCTTACTCGTGAACAGAATGGGAATGGTTATTTTCCCCAAAAGAGAGGAAAACAGCAGGGGAGAGGAGAAAAGAAAGTGAGAATATCTGTGTGTGGGTTTCAACACAGATGTTAGATTCTGTGCATTCAAAAAGCTGTGCTCTATCTGTCATGTTTTATGCAGGGCTTATACATGCAGTTCACCTGCCCCTTTCTTTTCTTACAATACTAGAACAGAATCAGAGCACAGATGTTAGTTGAGTGTCAGGTGAACTTTATGTAGTTACATGTCTCGAAAGCTCTTTCTGTCTATCTGAATGTGAAGATCGGTATTTCTTTAACTGCACTTTTGGCCCTGTGTACTTTTAGAAAACACATTCCCTTAAAACATACTGTTCACACCTTTACTGGTTTATTTAATGGCGGTTTCTTTTTCACACCAAGTCCAAGTGGATTCAAATATTGGGTAATGGTATTGCCATTATTGCATATGTATTGGGGTGTGATTTTTCACTGTAAACAGTCACAACAGTTTTATTTATATTACTTTATTTATACATTTATGAGCACGTAACCCAACACCTGCCCCTAAACCTACCATCCGTTAATAAAACACAAGATAAATCAGCAGATACAACTACCAACATTATTGATTAAAAAGGATTAATATTCCAATTAATTAAAAGGATTGATTTGTGTGAGAACGCGATCACCATCTTTCCGTCCACCGTGACTCACCTGTGCTGCAGCTGCTGCTTTGCGCAAATTCAAAAAATGCCGCCAGCAGAATCCTTACGTCAGCCTTGGCTGTAAATTTCTATTGGCTCTCGTGTCTCTCGTGACCGATCACGTCATGCTGTTGTGAAATGATATTGGCTCTTGTATGTCTCGTGATAAATTACGTCATTTCAGGACGAGTGTCTTTTTGAATGATGTTTGCAAGCAAATTTTGGGAGAAGCACGCACAGGTAATTAATCACGGCTGGCTCCTCATCCTCCCAATTATCCTATTATCTTGTCATTCTATCAGTCGAGAGATACTTCCTATAAATAGTACAAGCCCCCTTCCCTAGGCATCTTGTTCTTAGCATACCTCCTCCACCGCCTACTCTGCCATTCATTCCTCTTGCATGCGGGGTTTGGGCCAGGCGGTGAGCCATTTTGCTCCTCGTGCCCAGTAGGGTTAATAACCCTAGGGCTCGGGAGTCCGCCGAGCTCTGAGCCCTCTCCCCGGACAGCACGCCTTGTATTTTATTAATTAACAGTGGGTACGAACTTGTGAAATGTTATGTGAGCGCGTTAACGGAGCAGGATAATTTCAGCGATTAAAACCAAAACCAAAAATTTTCACTCTCTTCTTCACATAAAGACATCGTATGGCTTCAGAAGTACTTGCAATGCAACACAGCTTGTTTGTAATGTTTTTTCTTTTTTACTGCTTATGGTCAGTTTTTGTAATAAATACCTGTGACAGCGCTTATATTGTCTGTGTGTGTTTTATATTGTTCAGAAGTGGGTAGGTTTAGGGCAAAGGTGGGGCTAGGCGCTACAATGAAAGTATAAATTTATATAATGTGAATCTGGTTATCCGTATGTGGATCACAGCTGATGCCTGTCACTGACTTACATTGGTATCTCTTCCGTGAGCCCATCATGGAATTTTCTGCGATTCTGTGATACTAACACAGAATTTAGAGTTAAGAGTCTGTGATCATTACACAGAATTTTGTGAGATTTACACAGATTTACACAGAACTATTTTGTCGAACCAGAGCTCCTCATCTCTCAAGTACATCTCCATACTCCGTGAGCTACCGAACAAACCTACTGTCTGTGAAAACCCATAGATGCGTGAAAAGGAATAAAAGGTGTCGGCGTTTTACTGCCTGTAGTGTTCTTTTCTTTTGGAAACTGGAGTGATATGTACTTGTTGGTACATAATTCATGTCTTGCTAAAAAGTGGTATGTTTATGCCATGAGACCAGATAGTATAGTACAGTAGATGTGGTGTGGTAGCATCAATCCCCACATCACCTTTTCAAGTGTTATTATTCTATCACTCATTTGAAGTTTTAAGATTTGCTGTGCATACTAAAAAATTAATTTTGTCCAAACTGAACACTATTCTTCCTTCTGACTTTTGCCACCAATGAGACAAG
>JAUMHE010000046.1:13509118-13524267 GCA_032359235.1 Enteromius mattozi
TATATATATATATATATATATATATATATATATATATATTTGTATTTATATAATTTAAATAATATGGAAATATATTTAATATATAAACCTAACATGTTTCTTAAATATACATATTGCATATACACAGTACACACACATGTATAATGTAAACAAAAACTTTTTGTGACTAATCGCGATTAATCGTTTGACAGTACTAAAATCAATACAACAAAGTGTAACATTGTGTGTTAAAGGCTGTTGACCAACACAAGATATATAAGTACAATAGGACTGTGATTAACTTAATATTTCATATAATATTTATTTATTATGTCTATGTATTCTGCACTTTTGATGTGTGTTTTTATTTAGGGGTTGATGATGGTGCAGATATTCCACGAGACATGGTAGTGGGAATATATGAGCGTATTCAGCTGAGGGAATTACGATCGAATGAAGACCATGTCACTTATGTCACCAAGGTGGAGCAAAGCATTGTGGGAATGAAATCGGTGAGTGGAACAGTTTGGACTTTTCGTCACAGCCAATATTCATGTCATACTGCATCTACATATATTCTACATGACTCCTATTTTAATATTACTAGTTATGTACGTATGTATATATACTACCCAGTCTCTCGGTATTTATTTGTGGCAGGGACACGTTTATTTCGTTATTTTCGTAAGTCCAGCACGTTTTTTTTAACTAAGATGCATCCAATGGAATCTTAGTTTAAAAAACATGCTGGACTTACGAAAATAACGAAATAAATGTGTCCCTGCCACGAATAAATAGATTAAATTAAATTTCGTGATTTAGTCACGAACTGCTGTGAGACTTGGTTGATATATACAGTATACCACACTGGAACTATTTTGTAGTACACAATTAAATTAATGGGTAATTACGGAACCATCCACTTTTTGGCATGTTTGCACCACAGGAACTAGGAACGATTTTAGTTTGGAGGAACTAAATTAGCTCCTACGTCAGATTAAGGTCTAAGAAAGTACCAGGAACTATCTGTGACGTAAGTGTACACTGTTTGGACAAACGCATATGAAAACGCCCTCACCCGCCATGATTTAAACACATACTGTGTAGACATTGGATCAAAACTTAACTTAACTGGAGACTTCGTCTATGGTGTTTCACTTGTTGAACGCAGTGCGCAAATGAAGTTGCTGTCAACTGGTTTACGTCACTTCTTAGTACCCACTGTCGGTGCAAATGCAACTCTTCAAATGGTACTGGGAAATAGTTTGCGCAAAATAGTCCCAGTATTTTAGTACTACACTTTTAGTTCTTGAACTAAAGCTGTGCGAAAGGCCCTTTTGTAACATCTGTGTTCAGTTATTTCACCTCTACCATCTCTAAACATTGCATGCGTGGAGTGGCATAATATAATAATTCATTGGGCAGTTGGTGATTCATAGCAGCTCATGCCTGTAGCATTGCTGCCATTCCTCATTACTGCAACAGAAGAACAGCGGCACTGAATAACCTCACAGTTTTTCATTCATTATCTTACCTCAGATTTACCCCGCACTCTTACGTTTCCCACCCACACTGCAAAATTTATCACTGCTTTTTGCCAGTAAAAAGGCTCAATTTACTGGAGACGTACAAGTATGTTAAAGATTGTATAGCACTTTTCGTTTTTCGTTATGTTTAAAACACATATTTGGAAGCAAAAATAAAAATTTTCCCCCCAATTATTATTTTTTTCAATTATTATTATTATTATTATTTTGTAAACTCCTTGCTCTGTTGCTTAAGACTGGTCTTGTAGCCCATAGGCACCTTATAACCAAAGTTCGATAAATGTGTCTAAAGCACTTTTCATCATCAGTAAAGCTCAGCATAATTTACTGGAATGGCATTGAGTGTGTATTCATGATTTTTTATGTATTGGTAAATCATGTAAATGCAGCCTGCTCAACTTTGTTAAAACCCATAACTCTCATTTGTTCTTTGCAATTAGATTCTTAGCCACATTTAACTGTCAACTGCAAATAACCAAAAGTAGCGACTCTGTAGAGAAACTGTCATTGTTTTTGTAGTCAGAAAATATATACATACATGCTTTTTTCTTGTCTGTTCACCAGTGCAGACTCAAAAAAGGTTATTTCACTATAAATCATTTAAGTCTGTCCCGCTATCCCTCTACTCGGATTTATCTCTCTATGCCTTTTTTTTTTTTTTATCTAGCAGATTTATGAGAACACCTGCCGCTGTCATTAAAAAGCATTTTAATGGCTTTATTGTTCTGTTCTCATAATGTCTGGTAAAGGACAATGCTTTAATCCACAAATGGGTGCAGTAATGCATTGTGTGTGTGTGGTTTGTGTTATCAGCTAGAATTTGTCCTCTAGAAATTGTTCATTAGAATATAATTCTCTTTCTCTTTGTCTTTATTTTTGTTTTCAGTCTAGTTACAGTATATAATTTAGGAACATGTATTGTACTTTTAAGGCATGTGTGTTTTAAAGATTGCATGGTTTAATAAGTAATAAGTAATGTTGCCCGGGGCTGCGTTTTCCAAAAGCATTGTAAGCTGACTGTAAAGATCATTGGTGCCAATGCAACCTTTATTTGTAAGCTTTGTTCCAAAACATTAGTAAGCTGCCTAGAGGCAAAAAAAAAAAAAAAAGAGTTATTCATAGAAAAGGCAAGAATGTGTGCTATATTTATATGCTTGTTAAAGGGATAGTTGTCATTAATTACCCTCATGTCATTCCTTACCCTTAAGACCTTTGTTCATATTCGGAACACAAATTAAGGTATTTTTGAGGAAATCCGAGAGCTACCATGTTTAAGACTCAGAAAGGTAGTAAGGATATCATTAAAATAGTCCATGTGACATCAGTGGTTCAACTGTAATTTTATGGAGCTACAAGGATACTTTGTACACAAAGAAAATTTGCATGTGTCGTGAAACTGTCATGAAGAAAATTAAATAAATTGGTTATTTTTGTTTTCTGTGCGCACAAAAAGTATTCTCATAGCTTTATAAAATAACAGTTGAACCACTGATTTCACATGGACTATTTTAACAATGCCTTGAACATGGTACATGTAGTTATGTTGTTGTCTATGCAGATTTCATTGAATATCTTACTAATCTGTGTTCCAAATATTAACAAAGGTCTTAAAGGTTTTAAATGACATGAGGGTGAGAAAGAGAATTTCTTATTTGTGGGTGAACTATTCCTTTAAAGTGTCGCATAATTAGCTTAGCAACATCCCAATGTTGATGTCGATTGTGAATCAGGTCCTAATGCTTATCAAACTAGCAAATGAATGACAAATGTTTATTTGAAACTATTTTTAATTCTGGCAAACAATGTATAAACAAAGTCAATGTAGGCCGTCTGTTGCTAGTCAGTTTCCCTCAAGGTTCTGATACTGAAGATTTTCTCTATTTGCTGCAATGCAGTCTTTTTCTAGTGCTTAGCAACTTAGTGATCATAGAAGTCAAGGACTTTGATTTAGTGAAATCATTTCACATTCACCTCCAGCATAACTCTACCTGTCTTACAAAAATGTTTCATTCTCTCATAGCCAGTGGACATATTTATTCACCTTGGACTGAAAAGCAAACATCTTTGAAATATGGGATTTTCAGGTTAACCACAACAAAAGCCAAAAAGTCTCTAAATTAAAATTCTTCTCTAAAGAATAAGCAAATAAACCAGCTCATGTTGTGCTTAATATCTTTTAAGGGGGAAATACTACTTTTTAATACACTATATGCGTTGATAACAATTTAATTATGTGGTTCTGCAAGAAATTGGAAATAAGTAATTTGCCAGCAGCAGCTTCATTACTGTTTACAACCAACCCTTGAAAATAATTTGTAACTTTTAACAAAATGTTAATTATTTATCAAAAGAAACACGTATTTCATTTATTATTTGTGCTCTGCAATGACAGTAATGGTTTAGATCCATATAAAATATGAGAAAATAGAAAATGTTTTAACGCATTTATTCTCCAATGTGTTTGAATAGAAAACCTTTGCATTTTCATGAAACTGGTAAATAGTAATAGTTTATTTACACTTTCAATAAACTTTGCAGTCTCATTTTCCTACAAGTGTGATTTCAGTATTGAATTGTTTGGAATAAGCCTCTTACATGCCTTAATTTTGTACTTCAGTAGGCTTTTTATTGTATTGTAGTAGCAAATTAGATTTTTGCCACAATTCAACCAACCCAAATAACGTACAAATCTAGTTCTGTCTGTAATCGTACACTTAGTTGATAAAGATCTCTCACTGGTCTCTCTTTTACCCTTGCATCTCATTCATCACCTTTCTCTTCTTCTCTCAACTTCTGCCTGGTTGGGCTTTTCTGGTTTTGCTGCCGTTGGGGTCTTTGCAGGTCACATCCCTGTTTTCAGAAGGGCAAATGTGAAGCTTACAGTACCTGCTGATTCTGATGTTGTTGCCGAACTTTTTTGCTTATTTAAGTGTAAGAATACATCAAATGCAATGTCACTGTTTTTAGCAGGAGGGCCTAGGTAACATTTAAATAATAGTTATGATTAATTTGGTCCCCAATTACACAGAATAACAACAGCTCTGTTCAAAAAACCATATAGAAGACATCACTGATGCAGTCCTCATTATTCTGCAAGGTTCCAAAATACTAAATTATGCTTCCTTCTCAGATATTTGAAAAGATGATTATTTTCCTCAGTGTTTGTTTGTTTGTTATTTACTTTTATGCTAATTAGAGCAAAAAATGGTATGTTGTTAGCTAAGCATAATGCTAAACCAAGTAGATACCTAGGTGGTTTATGAAGTGGATACAATAAGCATAGAATTAATGTTTTAATCTGGTGTGACAGACATTTTTATAAAAAAAAAAAGCTGTCGATGCATCTTTTGAGATGGACATGAATAACATTTTGCATTGATTTCCTCTGATTTTTGTTAATCCTGTTTCTGCTGATTAGCTTAGCAACATGCTAATGGCAAACTTCACTAAAATCAACTGGGAATTATCTCTCTCATGTGTTTTACGTGATGTCTGTCAATAAATATTCTAAATCATTCACATATCAGATTGCATTTCAGTTTTTCGAACTTAAGACAGCATGGCAGCTTACTAGCTATTGGAAAACAGCTAATATGTTTGCTAAAACACAATTAGCTAAAAATGACATGCACTATGATTGCTTGAGAAACCTTATGATGTTGTTGTGTGCTGTTTTTAAGCACGATCAATATCAAGGTCAGGGGGCTGGAGTGAGGGAGAGGGGCATCAAGCTTCTAGGGGGATGACAGGATGACTTAAAATTATTTAAATGATATATTATCAAAACTATTAATATATTTTTAATGTAGTGAAATGATATAATTTTGAAATGAAATGCTAAAATATTTATTAATTCACTCACTCACTCATTCAATAACTGTCGTTTTTATTTAAGAACATTGCCCTAGTAGTTTGAACCCTAGCGAGGGCTGAGCTCGTCGTCCGGCTCGAACCCTGCGTGCCCCCATGTGGGAAGGCGTGGAACGAGGCGGAGGAGGGATGCGTAACGAGATAAGGAAGGGAAGGAAGTGAGCTTATTTAAGGAGGAGGCTTGTAGATTTGATTGGACGGGACGGAAAAGGAATGATTGAGAAATGTGGTGCCAGCCATTGCTAATCATGCGTTCACGCTCCTCCAGAAACTTGTTTATCAACATCACTAATTTAGCATCTTTATTGTCTTCTTTGAATATAGTGTCGGACAAAAGATTAAACAACTGTTTTAAATGTAATTTGAAATAACAACTGAAATGTCACTCAAGATGTATCATTTAGAGAAGTAATTTTACTTGTCCATCCTCAGGTTCTGTCAGTGCCTCACAGGAGATTGGTGTGCTGCAGTCGGCTGTTTGAAGTTACTGACATCAACAAAGCCCAGAAGCAAGCTGCTCACCAGAGAGAGGTCTTCCTCTTCAATGACCTACTTGTGGTAACTACAAGTTACAATTCATTATGTAGATTTTATTTTAGTTTAATTTTCTTGTTGTATATACCATTGTTAATTAAGGCAATGGAAAAGAGAAGATGACAAATTATAAGAATGGAGCATAAAATGTCTTTATATCAAAACCCAAAATAACCATCTGATTATTAAAGTGGCGCAGTAGTGCACAACACAACAAAATCTCCACAACACTATGGAAACAAGCTGCAATGCAATGGAAACAAGTCTTAACACAACAAAATTAGCACAACACAATGGAAATAAGCCAAAAAACACAACAAAATCACCACAACACAATGGAAACGAGCTGTAAGACAACAACACCGCCAAAACACAACAGAAAGAAGCCCCAACACAATGGAAACAAGTCGCAACAAAACAGAAACAAGCCACAACACAACAAACAAGTCACAAAAAACAACTTGCAACACAGTGAAAACAAGTTGCAACCTAACACAAGGGAAACGAGTCGCAGCACAACAGAAACAAGCCACAATACAACAAACAAGTCGCAACACTGCAAAAACAACTTGCAACATGACAAAAACAAGTCACAACACAAAAACAATTAGCACAACACAAGGGAAACAAGCCACAACACAATGGAAAAAAGTCGCAACATGACAAAAACAAGTCACAACACAACAAAATCAGCACAACACAAGGGAAACAAGCCGCAACACAATGGAAAAAGGTCGCAACATAACAAAGACAAGTCGCAACAAAACATAAACAAAATTAGCATACTGACGTTTTATTCTTATACTGTATATATACTGTGCACAGTGAACATTTTGCATATGTTGAGAATAATGCACTCAACTTGATATTTAATTTCCATGCTCTTTTTTTTGCACTACAGAGTTGCTCCCCATTGCGTGAAAGCAAATCTAATGAAGTCCTCTCTCCCACAACTGCTCAAATAATTTGGTCAAAGCTACAAAGTACAGCCCTTGAAATTAATCAAAGATTAAATGTCTGTTATAATTAATGGAGGGCATTAGACTGACTGAAAGGCTATCACAGCACTGTATTAAACTATTCTCATAATTGCAAGAGCTCATGTTAATCTGGCCATATAAAAAGGGAAGTGAAAACCACAAAACATACTTTTCCCATTACAGTCATAGGTGAAATTGGGTAAAATGAGGCTATTTAAAAAATACAAATGACATTTGCAAAATGAAACACTCTCTTCATATTGTATATGAAATGGAAAACTGAGAAGTATATAAAATCCAAATATCCAGTCAATATCAGGCAATTACTCATTATTAAGTTTTTATGGCAATATTGATTTTCATAACTTTGCATTAATTGCTCAGTGATTCTTCTTCCTCTTCACGAGGGCCTCCGGCTTCCCTTAGATTTGTGGCAGAATGAAATATAGGTTCAATATTGTGGTATTTTGAGTAAACCAGTGGGGAGTCTGGTAAGTAGACTCTCAACACTACACTAATCTGTGTGGCCTTCTATTTCTCACGTACACTCAGACACTTACAAGAAAGACAGATAGCAGGGTTGAAGTGTGTCATTCAAAATTGAATTGAGAATGTCAGCTGAGAATTCAATTCCTGGATTTAAATTAATGTAGCAAAAAGGAAGAATAATTGCAATTTAAATGCAAGGAAGTAGAAATAAAAACTGTGTTCCAAATGACACAAAACACACACAGTACATACTCAACCATGCAGTGTATGAATTTTTGTTTATGGTTATTTAAGGACATCATCCAGGTTTTTAAATGGTTTTTACATGTTTTTCTTTTTGGAATTTTTAGTGTGAACACTCTACTCATATTTGTACTACAAAACGTCACAGAAAAATGCATAAGTACGCGATTTTGGACACACCTAAAGTACATTGAAAACTCTCATTTTTAACGAGCTTAGCAACATGGTAACATAAATCTCTCCTAATTGCTTGAGGAGTGCTACTTGTGTGGCGTGATGCTAATGTAGAGTGCTCCAAATCTCTTATCAGGTATCACTTTAGTTAGTATGCTGCTTTAGAAGTAACTATGGTAGCTATGCAGTTCATCAGGATTTGGAACAGAGCTTGTGTTTACCATTTGTACTCTTTTGCTTATGAGTGACTTTGGATCTAATTAGCATTTTTTTTTCCTATTTCCAATTTCACAGATTTTGAAATTGTGTCCAAAGAAGAAGAGTTCAGCTGCATACACCTTTTGCAAGGCCATGGGGCTGCTGGGCATGCAGTTCCACCTGTTCGAAAACGAATGTAAGAACACTCTGTTTTTGTAGTAAATCCACTCTAGGCTCATCTGAAAATCTGTCTAAATTTGGGGAAATTTTGCACAAAACCATATAACTCAGCACAGTTTCTGGCTAAGATGAACACTATAGAAGCAGTAAAACATATTTGATTATTTATTGATAAAGATTTTATTTCATTAAGTTCTTTCTACTGACCTAAAAATACTTACCATATACATGATGTGTAAGCTAATGTATTTTGACATTTGTGTCACATTTAAATGGCTTTAACCTGATATTTCTGAACTGCTTCGATATGTACAGCGACCAGCATAATAAAACTTTGACACCAAGTGTGCAGCGTAGGTCATGAGGTGCATTTCCCAAAAGCAACTATTTTAGTTAGCTATCTAAGTTCTGTTAACCCTTAAATGCATACCTTGTGTCTTTAGTGACCTGCAATGTCATTTACTACACTATCCATCATTCTTGGCTTGACTTGAGTGCAATTAAAAGGAGAGTTTTATGTTATTGCAGCAGATAGGGATCCAGCCATTCTACATGTGTAAATCTGAGTCACTAAAGACAATGATCAGCAACATGTTCATGCATTTAAGGGTTAAATTGTATTAGTAATTGGAATAGAATTTGCAACCATAGTTGCTTTTTGGAAACAAAAAACCAAAACATTTTGAACACCCCCTTGTGGCTGGTTGCAGCATAGGTTATAACCACATTTTTATTTACAATACATTTTTACCTGATATGGTTTATGTAATTTTACATGATATGTTCAAGTGTCCATGTTTCTTAAGCTTACGACTAATACTGTGATGCTTAAAAACATGTGTTTTCCAAAGAGAAATTGAAACTTTTACTTAGTGTTTTTCTATCAATGTCTTATATTTAGAATATAATTACACAGCAGTATGCAATGAAATATGTAGTAACTATAATATATTGTATGAGTGAATGAAAAACATGAAAAATACAGGCATTTCACCGGAAGTCAGATCATTCAAATCCAAGTTACTGTATAAACTTGGAAGTAATTTTGTGCAGTACTGTGTTTTATCTTTGTAGGGTAGTGTAGGTAACATGATCACTATGGAGTGAAGAAAAACTTCATACGAGATCCAGACAATTATGTGCCTTTCAAACACCCACTTCACTGATTTCCTTCCAACAAAAAGAATTCCACATGATAAATGAAGATGACAGGTACCCTCTGATTTTCCAATTAAGGTGGCCACAAGCATTTCTCTTTTCCTCCCACTCTTTCGCTTTCACAGACACACACACACATACACAAACATTCATGGCAGCTGTGCTGTAATTAAGCGAGATGAGAGTGTTATGGCTCACGCTTGTATTTCGCCCCTCTTGATTCTGTAATGATTGACTGAACAGACTGGACGTGATAAGAGAGACACAAACGTGTAAATCAACAGAAAAACAAACATGTTTCCAGTCATTACAACGACAATAAATATTTGCTGAGTAGACAGTCACTCTAGTGATGGAGTTTTTAAGGCTTATAAATGTAAATACCACAAGAAATGAGAATCTGTGCTATAAATATGTTATAAAAGTGTTATTAATGTGTAATGTATGTGTTATAAAGGCATATCGTAAGCCAAACATCCTTCTATCTTCCTGTCTTTTATCAAATGTCTGTTCTACTAAAATCACTTGGGCTATGTGGGATACTGGTCAGTAAAAGCCAAATAACAATTTAGGCTTCTGTTGTAAGTTATACAGTCTTTCTTAAATCTTTACAATTTCATGACAATTTAAATGATAATGGAAATAATGATATTATTATTATTTATTTTTTTTTGAAGAAGAAGAAGAAGAATCATTGCACATTTCATTTTCCAAAATTGACCAAAATACAAAAATACACAACTCACATGACTCATATAGCTCATATAACTCAAACAATAATATTACTACATCAGTATATAAAAAATGGGTCATGTTAGGTTATAACACATTCCTAGACTAGACTATGACTATTACGACTTATTAGACTATGACGGCATTGACGTGATGGATAATTTAATGTGGAAGTAAATACATTTTAGATGTGACCTTCAGAAGAAAATGGCCAAGATTGTCAGTGTTAAAAAACATAAATTTAAAAATTAAAACAAAACTTTTTTGTTAATATAATGTTTCTATTTGGTGTGTTTTTGTTTCAGACTATCCTCATGCCATCACTATTGTGTCTCCGTGTTCGGGCTCTGATAAGAAGCAGGTGTTGAATTTCTGTGCTCAGAGCGCAGAGGAGCTCCTCAAGTTCGTAGAGGACCTGAAGGAGTCCATTGCCGAGGTGTCGGAGATGGAACAGATACGTATTGAATGTGAGTAGGATGTGTGTCAAAATACAAAGAGAATACAGATGTGTCCATGTTTAATGTATAACTTATCCCACACAATCTGTGTAGCAGACATGAATGATACCACACGACATGCAGTATGTCCTTACTTTTCTAAGCAAATTGTTTTTGTCTAACTGACAAAACCCTTTTCTTTATAATTAATTGATATAGACTATATAGACTTTTTTGAAGGGACGATCTGAGCCATATCTATAGAGAAGAGAATACCATAGACTTGTGGGTGGCTCTTTTGAGTTGAGCTAGCAAGCAATCAAGTGAAAAGATGTATTTTTTTTTCTTACTTCGTGATGTGAATCAGCACTCATCGTTTGAATATAGGACAGTGTTTCCATGGTAACTCTGTGTTATGCTGCCCAATTGCTGGGTTAACAGAAGTAAACCAGTTTTTGGAAGCTGTACTAAAACAGATGCTGAGACACCTATGATTAATTAAGCTTATTTATTTATTTTACTTTTACTGTTTGAGCTGCAAGAAAGTTGCTAAGGTTGTGACATTAATGGGCAGAAAAGTTAGAGTTACAATTACTTCTACTGCAGGTATTACAGCACTGCATTATTATTTAAACATAAAATGCATTATAAGTAATTTTACATACAGTTCCTTAACATCAGTATCTATTTCTAAAATAAAAAAATAAAAATAAATTAATTTTAATTAGCTAAGAATGCATTAAATTGGTCTAAAGTGACAATAAAAACTTTAGATTTTTGTTTAAAAAAATCAAATGCATGCTGTTCGTTAAAAATAGTTGAGCAAATGCATCAAGGTTTCCAGAAAGAAAGAAAGTAAGTAAGTAATGTTTATTTTTATAGCACATTTATCACAGCAGAGCTGACCAACGAGCTAAACAGAGTCAAAAGAGACATAAACATAAAACAAGGAGAAAAATGAAAACAACAAAACAATTGAAAACAATGATAAAATCCAAAAGTTTTATTAAAATGCTTGGGAGTAAAAATACGTTTTCAGTTCATTTATCACCCTTAGTTTTTAAATGTGAGCGAGGGACAACTAAAAAATCTTTATTAGCAGATCCTAGAGGTCTAGAGGATGAGCAAGTAGTAAGAAGACATTTAAGATGCGATGGGGCTAGAGTATCAAGAGCTTTAAAAACAAACAACAAAATCTTGAATTGAACTCTAAACTCGACTGGAAGCCAATGAAGTGAAGTTAAAATTGGTGTAATTTGTTCAGATTTCTTTGCCCTAGTCAACAACCTTGCAGCAGCATTTTGAACCATCTGTAGACGTGCAATGGTCGACTGAGGAAGACCCAAATATAAGAAAAAGAAAGTGAAGTGACTTGTGGCCAGGTATGGTGACCCATACTTGGAATTTTTGCTCTACATTTAACCCATCCAACGTGCACACACACAGCAGTGAGAACTGAACAACCACACACACACACCGTGAACACACACCCGGAGCAGTGGGCAGCCATTGCTGCGGCGCCCGGGGGGCAGTTGGGGGAACGATGCCTTGCTCAAGGGTCTCACCTCAGTCGTGGTATTGAAGGTGGAGAGAGTGCTGGGAATTCACTCCCACCACCTACAATCCCTTCCAGACCTGGGACTCGAACCCGCAACCCTATCCATTAGGCCACGACTGCCCCCAAAAAAACGAGTTACAGTAATCAAGACGAGAGGTGATAAAGGCATGAAAGACCTTCTCCGGATCACAAAACGACAAAAATTATTTAAATCTCGAAATGATCCGTAACTGATAAAAACTGTTCTGAACCACAGTATTAATACACTTAGTTACGCAGAGATCAGAGTCCAGAATAACACCAAGATTCCTGACCTGAGAAGAAACTGAAGAGAAATGCTTGCCGAGCTTATTTATAAGACCAGCTGTCAATTTTGGGGGTCCTAAAAGGATTACTTCAATTTTATCTTCATTGCGTCGAAAAAAACTATCAGACAACCATTTCTTAATGTCCCCAAGGCAGGCCAATAAGGGGTATCAATTGTACCACCAGCTGCTAAAGGTAGGTACAACTGACTATCATCTGCATACAAATGAAATGAAACATTATGTCTCTTAATTATATCACCCAATTGACGCATATATAAATTAAAAAGAAGTGGGCCTAATATGGAACCTTGTGGCACTCCACAAGTAATAGGAGCAACAAATGAAGAGAATTTACCTAATTCAACACCAAAGACCTGTCTCTAAGATATGAGTTGAACCACTGCAAAGCAATACCCCCAATGCCAAACAACTTTTCTAACCGGCAGAGAAGAATGTTGTGGTCAACAGAATCAAAATCAGCCATAAGATCCAACCGCAACAGAAATGTAGAAAGAAAGAGAGATTTTAAACTAATTTTAGCACCAATTACTATCAATAATAATAATAATAATAAATATTTCTTCATCACCAGTATCATCTAGCAATGCATTCTGGAGTATTGGGCTGCTGATAAAAATAATCAAATAAAAATAAGATTAATTAATTAATTGATTTAATTTAATTTTATTGTATTTTATTATTTAAATTAGCATGAGATGTCTTGAAAAATGTCTAAAATTTTCAACATAAGTGTTTTTATTTCATTTCATAAATATTTCTGCATCATATTTCAGTAAATGTAAATGCAATTATTACATCTAAAACATCCACCAAAAGTAGATAAAACAGAACACACTGCTTTTCACCCCTTTTTTCTGTTTACAAATGTGAAGGTTGCTTATTGGACCAGTTAATTTTTGTGTAATATCGCTCTCATTTTGTGTTCTTAGCTGCGCTACTGTTTATTTACACTGCATTTTTGTAAATACGGTGTGTATATGTTTGCTCTGCCCATGCGTTTGTCCTTTAGGACTCTCACTGAGCTGTTTTGATGTTCTATAATAAATGAAATGTTTCGTTTGCACAGAGCTGTCAGGATTTCAAATATCCTCTGAAGGAACCGAGAAGGAAAGACATGGAAGCAGAAACAGAGAGATGTCTTTTGGTTTCCATGAGGGATAAAAACAAAAAGAGAGACAGAAAGAGAAAGGGCTTAGTGCCAGGGGACATCAAAGCATGTATTCTGCTGAGGCCGGTTGGTTTTCATTACATTCTGAGCTAGAGAGAGCAAGGGTCCATGGGAAGTCTTGTGCTGTATGTGTATCTGTGTCAGCAGTTTCACCAGGAAAAGAGAGATAAGCACCTTTACTCTCTTTCAGGAATACAGCTGTTGGTGAACTGAGAGCTGTCATCTACACGGCTACACATCTTTTCTTTTCCACATAAAGGAACTTCTCCTTACAATCCAAGCATGAACAAGTGCCTTTGTGCCTTGATACTTTTACTTGCATTTCATGTCTTTGTCTTTATGTTACAATTGCAAATAAAGACAATCCTCATTTGCAGTTAATGTGTGTTGAAGTGAGGCAGGTAATCTGCTGTTCTGTTATCCAAAGAGGCTCTGGAGGACTTGCTGTGGATTAATGCTCTCAAATTTACACTTCCTAATTGACAGACATGTAAAAAACAAACTGATGTTTCCAGGAGAATATTTCAAGAATAAAAATATTAACAGTATTATATAACAGTAAACTGACAGTACTTGTTTATCCATATTTGACAATATTATTTGACATCACTAATGGTTGATGAAATAATAATAATAAATATAGCTGGAACCAGCAATTACCGGGGTTCGAGCATTGTTAAGGCCTTTGAGGTTGTATAAGGCAACCTGAATGTATGGCTGACACTGAAGCACATCGAAAATGGACAATAGGCTCACAGACACACACAAAAAGTGTATGAGCAAAATGGTAAACTTGAATTAAATGTGATTTTTAATGTTATAATAGAAATTTTATAATGTCTCCATCAGCAAACATGAACAGCACTGTTTACTGTTTAATCAGCCCTTTAGTGGTCTTCCGCTGCCATTTAGTGGTTATTGATTGCAACTTCTTACACAACACTGTGTTTAAGTGTTATAACTATTATAGTGTTTTCAGAACTGTTTGATTGACATCATTAATCCCAGAGGCAAAGTTGTTCAGAATGATTAGATCTATGATATCATATGAAGATATAGTCTATAAGTGAATATGTGAGTGATTTAAGGTCATTTACTCTGGAAATATTGTGTTTTTGAGGCCTTATTTAATGGTCATAGTGCTACCTATAGTGTGAGCTCTATGAAACTTTGCATGCTTGCTAAGACTCATCTGTCACATGTTTTAACCATGTTTCAAGTTTTGTATTTTTATTTAGGTTTTATAGGCTTTTGAGTATATATGGCCACGCCCCTTTTAAATGACCCTGTTATAGCTAATCAAAGTACAAAATTCAATATTTTTTAAAATAATATTAATCTAGAGAGTCCAGAGAATTGTTCTGTATTGGTTTGATCGAGATTGGCCGAAAAACCTGATACTAGTTTGCATAAGTAGGTTTTTAACATAACGTCTAGGTTACGAACGTAACCCACGTTCCCTGAAGGAGGGAATGGAGACGTTACATATGGGAACCCGCCAGAGAGACCAATTGCCTTTGAGCTTTATACAAAAGGCCAATGAATATTGGCGTGCACTTGATTGTGCTCAGGT
>JAUMHE010000046.1:13530948-13549941 GCA_032359235.1 Enteromius mattozi
CTGGAAATTAGGTGCTGGGCGTCTGGCCAGAGGAGAACTGGCCCCAACTAAGCCTGGTTTCTCCCAAGGTTTTTTTTCCCCCATTCTCTCATGGATGAGGTTTTGGTTCCTTGCCGCTGTCGCCTCTAGCTTGCTTATTTGGGGGCACCTCATTCCTAGTGATCATCGTCATTTTTGATTGCAGAGACCGTCTCTGCATTTAATAAATAAATAGTTTAGTCTTGTCATTATACATTACCATCCCTCTATTCTCCTATTTGATAATGTTCAGTGCTTTGCTACAATCTGTATTTTTAATAGCGCTATATAAATAAAAGTGATTGACTGATTAATATAGCATAAGGTATGTGCTTTGTACGAACTAACATGCCTGCTAATAGGCAACTAGTTAGCAGTGAGAATTGGTTCTTTAAATAAAGTGTTACAGAGAAGAAACAATCATATTTGTTCTAAATCCACCAGCCCTGTCTGGATGTTTTGTTTAGCAGGCAATTTTCAAAGTTCTGCTAGCATTAGATGTAGCACATTAGTGGGCTGCTCTTAGCCTGAACATGATCAGAGTGGCAGCGACTTCCTGTCTGGCACTGAAAACCCTCACCTTAATCATGCCACATGTAAATGTCAGCACCCGGCGAACCCCTAAGGGCACAGGCTGTCGGAACACATCGCAGCAGAGGGGTCAGAGGAAACACCAGCCATATCCTGAAGGAGTGAGAGCGAAAGAGAGAGAGAGAATCAAGGTGTCCAACTACTATAGACTAGTCGAGCCACCTGACAGTTTAAACACGGCAGTGTTGCAATAAAACATTTTAAAACGTGTTTTAGCTGTTATGGATGGCAGTGATTGGCACATGTTAGCTGGACAGGGGATGTAAGGCTGAGATGGACATGACCTGAAAAGTGTGCTAAGATGGACACAAGCATTGAGAAGAGAGAAAAAAGATGGCAGCTACAGTGTGCTGGAGGGTTGCTGAGCTTCAGCATACTTACTTTTATATAGAATTCATTAATATTTCATAATTTAACAGCATTTCGCAGTATGACATTTTTTCAGCTCTTTGCTCTTTAAGAATAAAAAGAAAAGCTTTACTTATATTGTAATATTGATATATACATATATTCATATTAGCCAGATTTGGAATATTCCAAGATGTTTTTGTATTATGTATATTTCATTACATCAAATATTTATTTCATGCTAATGTCTTAGTGGTTTTCAGGGTTTAATGGAATCATCAGACAAATTTGAAATGTTAAAAGCATCGACCTTCAATTAGCAAATTGTAAAATTTGATAAGCGAAATAGTCACATTTTATTTTAAGATCCAGTTCTCGCAACTAACAAAACATTAACTATGACTTTTGCGTCAATAAACTTAATAGTTAGTAAGGTTTTTTTAAGGTATTGGGTAGGATTAGGGATGTAGAATATGGTACTAATAAACAGACAATAATAAGCAGGCTAATAAACAACTAGTTAACTGTAAGAATACTAAAGTGTTACCTGGAAGTGTTTTATTAATGTTTAAATAATTCAGTAAGTTGAGCATTATGTGAATTAAGTTATTAGTTTTAAAAACCAAAAAAATAAAAATTACAAACTGTTTGTTACATACATTTTCAAACTTTTGGCAGCTTCAATATGAAAACTAAAATAAATTAAAAAAATAGCCTTATCCACCAAATTGGTTCTGGTCTTTTGCCAAAACAATTTTTAAAGTTCTTCATTAAAGTGTTGTAAGCCATGAACCAAGCAAACCAAGGTAAATCTAGCCCAGTCTCACAGAAATTCGTACATATTTTATGAGGTGGCTAATTCGAACAAATTCGTACAACCTCATTTGTACAAATTCATATGGTTTTTGCTAAATCATACGTATTTTACGAGTTGTCAATTTATATGAATTTGTACGAATGACCTACACCTAACCCCGCTCCTAAACCTACCCATCACTGGGGTTTAGACAAATCGTAAAAAATTTGTACGAATTAGCACAAATTTTCCACCTCGTACGAATACGTACAAATAGGCTGTTTAGTTGAAAAGTAGTTGAAAGTGGACAAATGTACAAGACTGTGTTACTAGCTTTTCATTGTTATTGTTGTTGTTACTAATACCAGTAAATTGACAGCAACAAAACTTAGTATATCACTATTATTATCTAAACCATAAATGTTTCATCTGAAAGGAAAACTCCTACAAATACATATGCAGTTAGGTCAGCTGCAAAAATAACTGTCCCCATGCCATATGATTAACAACTTCAAAACACAAACAAGGTAACATTAGTTATTGTTTAAAAAATCTATTTCATGAATTATATTTTTACTTCCAGAACGATAGTTGCACTTCTAATGCTAATAACTAATTTTTCAACCTAACTGAAATCCTTCCACACACTCAGTTCTCAGACAAAGTGGTGCACCGTCGGTCAATCCATGCCCTATCTCCAACAGTCAAGAAGATTGATTCAGAGCAAAGTGCCCTCACTTTAGCCATCGAGCCAACCCTCAAGTGTCGGCATCTATCCTGAGACCAAGCTAGATTAACTCACTTTGAACTATGAACTATGTTCATCTCTCCTCAAAGACATCAATCCCAGAGGCAGTGGAAGTATCCCACAGACAATTGTGGATATGTGCCATTATTAGAGCCCTGGAGACGATTAGGAAAAGAGAGGGAGTGGTTTGCAAGTCCAGACAAACTCTTGTTTAAAGGGATAGTTCACCCAAAATTGAAAATTCTGCCATTATTATTTACCCTCACGTTGTTCCAAACCTGTACAACCTCTGTTAATCTTTGTAACACAAATTAAGATATTTTTGATAAAATCCGAGAGCTTTGTATAGACAGAAACACAACTGAGATGTTCTCAGACCCAGAAATGTAGTAAGTACATCGGTAAAAGGTCATTTGACATCAGTGGCACAATGAGAATACCAAAAAAACAATGAGAGCACCAAAAAACAAAACAAGGAAAAACATAATTAGCCGCTTTTCTACTATCGGGCTGAATGGTTCTCTTTGCAGAACCGTTCCATTCCGTGCCGATCCGAGCCGGCTTGTACAGTTCTGGTTTTGTTTTTCGGTTGTCTCACCATGCAGAGAATTCCTGCTCAAGAATGGTTTGTAATCGTAGCGCGCCATTCCAGCTCACATGAAAACTCAAATAGGCCGATAGTGGAAAAGCAATTTGAACACTTTGAATAAATGTGCGCACTTTCTCCTGAATGTAAACAACGCTGATTGTGTTCTTGTGAAAATGCATTCATGCGTTGCGATACTGTGCAAAAATGGTGGATGACCATTCGAGGTGAAGAATTGTTGAATAAATTATGTTATTTCTGGATTCTTTGTACACAAAAACTATTTAGCTTCGGAAAATTTAAGTTGAGTAACTGGACTGTTTTATCAATGTCCTTACAATTTTTATTTACATTTATTTCATCATTTGTGTTCTGAAGATGAATGTAGGTCTTACGGGTTCAGAATGACATTAGGGTGAATAATTAATGACAGAACTTTAATTTTTGGGTGAACTAACCCTTTAAGTCCCGAACCTTATGAGAAATATTGATGGCATGCATTCGGATGTGTGTCGTCTGTAGTTGTCCAACTACCCCCTTCCCATTGTTTAACCTGTCCCACCCTTTCTTGTCCCCCTTCTTCCCCGAAGTGTTCTTCATGCTCTATTCCCATAATGCTCTAGTGGTTTCCAAGGGAGACACAGGGGCCCTCAGTGTCCTCTTAATAACCACCACGCACTTTATAGACACAAACACAAAGTCCACAAAACCCTCCACATCTGCATCCCCTGATTCCAGCTTCCCACCCTCTGTCCGAGTCGCAAGACGCCGAGCAAACCCCTTGTGCCACGTCCACACGCAACACTTTGCGCATGTCTATTGTGATGTGTGTTCACCGGAGGGCTGATGGCGGTAGAAGGAGAACAGTCTTATAACATATGATGCTATCTCTGACTGTTTTCTAAACTAGGTGTCAATTCACAACAGGCTTCAGACGTACCAGCTCAACGCGGCACCGCCGAGCCCTGAGAGCACCGCCCTACTCAACCACCAGAGGGAGCTCTTCCAGCAGCCTCCATTGCAACGTGCCAGCCCCACACCCTCACACTCCTACCAGCCCGTGGCCCTGGCCGAGATACGACCTGACACGCTCATTCAGTGCCAGCAAATCGTCAAGGTCATCGTCTTGGACAAAGGCGGTCACGGACGCATGGAGGCGTTCCTCAGCCAGAGCCCCACTCATCACCAGCTCATCCAATCTGTCGTCTCCACACCAGTGCGCTCACCCGATGGCGGAGGCAACCAGGGGGGAAATAGCGACGGTTCACAACCGCCCTTGCCTCCACCTCCACCACCGTATAACCACCCTCACCAGTATATACCCCCAGATCCCCGCCTTGCACTGCAGAGGACCCCAAGTGGCTCTCGTAGCCTGATGTAGAGTTCAAACCGATAACTATAAAATACCCCAGGCGCACTTTTGACAGTATTTATCTACATATGTATATACATGAAAGAAATATAATGAAAAAATATCTATATGCATATATTTAAGGTAAGAGACATTTATTGACTTGTGAATCAACCAATAAGAAAATACAATTTACCTAATTGCTGTGTATTTTGAAACGTTATGTAGTTTTAACAAATTTCTATAACAGTTTTCGTCTTTCTGGACACTCTCTAAGGTTGTATCGTTGAGTATTTGTTCTTGACAGGATTTTTCTGGTGCATTTTGTTATAGACAAAATGATTTCACGAAAAAACGTGGCACCTGACAACATTCGTTTCAATTCCACCGACACTTGCTTTTGTGTGGGAGCTGGTTTTACTTGTAAAATCACCCTTTTTGGCTGTTATTATCCTACTGATGAGTCTATTTAGTCTGTGTGTGTGTGTGTGTGTGTGTGTATGCTTTTGACAGGAAAATGATATACGTGCCAAAATGAGGACTCCCTCCACCGTGGACTTTTTGCACTGTTGAACGCTTAGGGCTAGAGCAAACATTTATGCTTATATCAACGATCATTTAGATTCCCTCTAGGTACACAGGCATTTTACATGCATTGGACATTAGCCACAAACTGTTTCTTCCCCCACTTCTTATGTGGCTGATGTCGTATTCCTGTGAAATGTGAATTACTTCCTAATTATCACCTGTCTTTGAAAATGTCTTTTATGTCACTCCTTTAAATGGATATTTGTGTGTAAATTGAGAATGTAGAAAGTATTAAGGCTCTTTCACATGACTCACGTCGACATTCCCCAGGGTGTTGGCGCACAGGTCAGATGTCACAAGATGGTTTCAATTTTGACCTCATTTGCTGCTGATCTTTTTTTAAATATAACCAGCGATTACCAGACAATTTTGCATGATTTATCTTCATGTGAGCAGTGCCAATACAAAACATGAAAACAAGACAGATGAGAAATGTAAAAATAGTCATCAAAGGAATATCTTTACATTTGTGGGGGTTGGGGGGATTTATTTGCATGTGCTGTCTTTATTGTTTTAGTATGTTGGCATAAAAATGGACAAAAAATAGTATTGAATATGACAGAATTCCAGCGGACGTACACAACATGGTATGCTTCAGTACATCATTGCTTTTCCACAGCGATTCAGTAGACTAAATTTAGTTGACTGATTAAGTATACATTTACACTTAATCAGTCAACTGGAGTAAATTATAGTTATGACACTCTTCACCATGGTTTGATCATCATTTTGGCTAAATTATGGTCTCCTTGATATCTAAAAATAATTGCAAGCAAATCGCATTACCTTTTTTAAAATTTCTCGCATTCTTTGCAAAGCATAATTTGGATAGAAGTGACAGAATTAATTATATTAATTTAGATGCACATGGCACTAAATTAGCTAATATAGCGAGCATTTAATCTGGATTTTGGATGGTTAATATATGGGACGCAGGTTATTGTGCTGAAATATTGACATTGTGCTAACTGAGTAGTGAAATTGCTGAAATACCACCAATCTTTCTATTATGTAGCGGTACAAACAGTGGGACTTTCATCCTGTTTAAAGCTCAAATATGCGTTACCTCTTCCACTGGCTTTCACTAAGTCCACTATTTACTACCTAGCAACTTCGGAAAATTGCTTTTGCCTTTGAAGGTCAAAGTTCATAAAGGGTTGTGTTAGAGCCCTGACATGAGTCATGTGAATGGACTTTTAATCTGGCAACGTATCATGGCTCAGTGACGGAAAAAAGAGCCAGTCACAGCCAACGAATGGCTATTATTCTCACGCTCAGGAATTTCAGAGAGTACCTGAAAGAAGACTGAGATCTTTTAATGCTTGTACTTGAACTTCATGTAGCAACTTGGAAGATATAAGGCCCTTGTGAAAAGGCCATCTGATCCCAGCAACCATCTTTGGACACAATCTGTGTTTGTCTGACATTCTGTAAAAATATGATGTTTGATGATGTTTAAAAAGATTCATTACTGTCGTCACATGACTCAGACAATATAACATGGTATCATAGTGTTATTTCTTCATCAAATACTCAGAACTATATAAACGCCCAAGAGACACCCTTCAGCACCATCAAACTATCTCTGCCGTTTGACTCCTAAAACTTTTGTCTGAAGCTTTTCGAGAGCCAAGTGACACTTGAAACATCAACTGAGATGCACATTGTTGGCACAAAACACTTTAACCTGAATGTTTGTCTGGTTTGGTCTGATTTTATCAGCTGAATGGAAAACTGATCAATTGTTTTTCTTTTTGTTTTGCTTGTATGTAGCTATCATATATCAGCATATAAAGCAGCAATGAGTTAGCTCAGAAAAATGTTAACTACCCACAATTTTCAATAACGGTTGTCATTAACATATTTAAAGTCAACATGAAACGTAATCCACCACCTATTTTGCATCCATAATTTATTTAATAGTGTTAAGTATGTGTAAAGTGAAACATAATATTTAATAAAAAATCTGAGACTAAAGAATTGAAGGTGGAGCCTGACATAAATTTGGGTTTACCAGCAATCCAAGGGACGTGGAGGCCAAAGACACTATTTGGCTATTGCCCCTCAAAGCCATGGTTATATCACATGGGAAAAGGAAAGTCAATTAAGCGGCACAAATGCCAGGAATGTGTATTTATTTGATTTCATGTTGACTTTAAGCTATAGGATTTATCGTAACACCATTGGTGTGTCATAAGTAGCTGTGTGTCCTATTTCCTCTGTTTTCTTATATGATTGTTTCATAATTATATCGCTGCTGTTTGGAGCTCCCAATCTGATCTTTGTTTCCTCTTCTCATTGTGTCTTTATTTCCATGTATGGTGAGGATTTAGGATGACAGACACCAGGTGCTTCATATAGACCTATATATTGGTGAGAAACTCAACACATAAATCAATTGCACAACCCAGGCAACAAATGTTTTTCAAATCTTTTGCATTCTCTTGCAAAACATTTGCATTCCCCTCAGAAAATTTGTGTTCTCTCGCGAAGATATTTGCGTAATCTCACTGAACTTTGCATTGTCTCGCAAAGATATTTGCATTGTCTCGCAAAGATATTTGCATTCTCTTGCGAAACTTGTGTTCTCTTGCGAAACGTGTGTTCTGTATACATGTGAGACTGTAAAAGTTTTGCGAGGGAACGCAAATATCTTTGCGAGACAATGCAAAGTTTCTCAGGGGAACTCAAATATCTTTGTGAGGGAACAATTCTTTTCAAAATGTTTCCAAACCAAATTTTTTCCTACCCCAAATTTTTTCCACTCACTCAGAATTTTGCCACTACCATGTCACTTAAGGGGCTCCGTAGAATTGTATTGTAGATTCAAATTTTTCCAATGTGCTTGTGTTGGTTTTCATAGATGTCACTACTGACATCTAAAAAAAGATCTCCTGCATACAAAATAATAGCATACAAGATGTGACGGTGTGTAAATAATGACAGAATCCTATAAAGATCAAGCTTTGGAGTAACACTAAACAGTCACATAGATCTCCTTTATCAAAAATTTCAACAGTATAGCTAAGAAAATAAACATAGGTGAATTGCACAGCCAGCTCCAAAAATGGTGAAAGAATCAGCACCAGTTTCCTTTCCATGAAATACTGAGTGACAGGAGTTCACTTTTTGTCTTTCTCTTTTCGTAGCCCTGCATTTGGCCCCTGAGGGAGTTGGCATGAAGGTGATGGAAACAGGGAGCCAGATGAATTGTGCATGACCCTGGGTTTGAAGAGTTTATTATGCTTGAGCGAATGTGCCCTCGCTAGCAAATAAGATGTGATCTAACCCAACAGATGAGTGTTGAATTTAAGCCCTTCACACAACCAAAGGCCACAATGCTAATGCTAACCTTGGTTTAGCCTGCAGATGGGCTATTGCACTGGTGAGTTATGCTGCCTTCAAGTCTTGTCAGATTGATGGCACTTGTGAGATTTATGATGCGTTATTATGTATCTTTAGATTGTATGTTAAACTAGTTAACTTAACGTTGATAAAAATACTACTCATTAACATTCTTATGTGACAAAGCATTGACAAATACGTGAATAAGGCGTCATTACACACTAATGTGCATCCTTTCGCTTTTATTTTGTAGCAGTAGTGCTAAAATGTTTTGTTCAGAAATGAAGATAAACAAATAAAATCGCATATCTTCCTGTATTTACAGTTTCATGACTCATAAAAAAAAAAAAAACATCCCAGGAGAACTTGAAGGCAGAATAACATCAACATTTACTAGCTCTAATCTTCACAGGAAATTAGGCGTGTGTTAGAGAATTATTTATGTGTGTTTGAAAGACAGTCAGTCCTATTATCCATTTGTGCGTTTTACTCTGTCTGTATGATTTACATGCTATTAAACATGTTTCTGTCTATTCCAGACCTACATGAGTGGTCTGGTTATTTATTTACTGTCCTTTCAGACTGACTGAATGAGTGGTTTGTTGTATGCACACATAATAGAGCCTTTATCAGATTCAATGCAGAGCTATGGATCAACACAGGTCAAAGGTCACTAACAGAGGTCAGCTTACTAATAGTGTCTATTTTCTGCTGTCAGAATGGAAAGTAGTAATAGAATATCACTATGCTTATTGCTTTTGGTTTTTATGCTGCTGCTATGCCCTGCTGGATTGTTAGTGTTTGTCAAAGTATGCAAGAATAAAGTCAGACCATAATTCCTCTAAAGACATTCTTATTCTTTAATTACTAACATTTTCAAATCACTAACCTTTAAAAAGAAATTACATAGCTGATGTTGTTTAATAGAACCTGAATTCCGGAAATGTTCAATTAATGTTAATTAACAAATGAGATTTTTTAAAATTTTAATAAAATGAAAACTAAAAGATTTTCAAATCACGTGAGCCAATATTTTATTCACAATGGAACATAGAGAACATAACAAATGTTTATACTGAGAAATGTTACACTTTCATCCACTAAATTCAAATTTCAAATTTGTTGCCTGCTACAAGGGCAGAAAAAGCAAGTCATATGCTAATTGACATCAGGTCTATAACATGATTAGCTATAAAAGGGATGTCTTACAGAGAGGCAGAGTCTCTCAGAAGTAAAGATGGGGAGAGGCTCTCCGATCTGTGAAAGAGTGCATAAAAAATTGTGAAATACTTTAAAAACAACACTCCTCAACATCAGATTGCAAAGGCTTTGCAAATGTCATCATCTGCAGTGCATAATATCATCAAAAGATTCAGAGAAACTGGTGAAATCTCTGTGCGTAAGGGACAAGGCATAAGACAACACTGCATCTCTCATCAGCATGATTGTGTCATTGACATTACTAAATGGGCCCAGGAATACTTCCAGAAACCACTTTTGGTAAACACAATCCACCGTGCCATCTGCAGATGCCAGCTAAAGCTCTATGATGTAAATAGAAGCTATATGTGAACATGGTCCAGAAGCGCTATCTTGTCCTGTGGGCCAAGGCCATTAAAATGGACTGTTTCAAAGTGGAAAAGTGTTCTATGGTCAGACGAGCCCAAATTTGACATTCTTATTGGAAATCACCCAAGCCGTGTCCTCCGGGCTAAAGAGGAGGACACCTTCCAGCAAGCCAGCATCGCTGATGGTATGGCGGTGCATAAATGCATACGCTATGGGCAGCTTACATGTTTTGGAAGGCACAATGAATGCTTAAAAGTAAATAAAGCTCAACATATGCTCCCCTCCAGATGAGACAGATAGAAACCTATTTTAGGTAAGAATGGGACCAAATTTCAACACCAAAACTCCAGAAACTCATAACCCAGACTTCATCAAACTGTCAAACCCATAGACATATAAATGCCTCATTGGCCACTTTGAGCTATTGCTGCGATACGTCAACGCACCTGCCATATTTATCTGCACAAGACTGCTTTTAAAAAAAAATGGAGGTAAATGGAGGAGCTGCAGTTTTTCTGGATCAAATCACGATAACGTTTACATTTATCAGCCGATTTGTGATCTGCATGGACTTAAAAATAACTCTGCCTCCAGTTATTTAGTCAGGCTTGGAAAATTATTAATTTTTTAAAGAAATTATGAAAGCTCACACGCCTGTTGATTTGGTTGATTTTGTCTGTTAACAACATTAATGTAGTATAACTGTAATATATACATGTAATGTAATTTTAATGTACATTAAATTAAATTAAATTAAGTTTTTTTTCATTGCTTTCTCTGTCTTCAACCCCAACATTTTAGCCTTGTTCTTCAGGCCAGAACACAACTCATTCCCTTTTGAAATATCTGGGGAAAAAAATCGAAATAATACACCTTTAAGTGCTAATCATTTTCCATCACTGAGAAAATTGAATGATGGAAGTGACAGTGTTCTAGTCTGCTTCCTATTTACATGACATGTAAACTCCCCAACAAACTAAAACAAATGTAAATGATAATCCTTTATGGATCCAGTGAAATGTAAAGTGGTAAAATATTATACACTGATACAGTGCACAGTAAAATAGTAAAAGTGATATGTGATAACAAAACGTTTATAGTACAAGTTGTAGTAAAGTAAATAATGTAATAAAATAGCGAGTACAATAGCAGCCCACAATAACACAAGTGACATAATATATTTATAATATCAACAATTCTATGTTGTCCAATACCATATGAATAACAACAGATGAATAATAGCAAATAGAATGTAATATCAAAGGTGGAATACAGACTAAATAATGAAAAATCAATATAGTAGATTATAAAGTAAATTAAATGAAAACTAAAGGCTGTGGTAGTATTGTGTCTTGGAAATGCAGAACTGGCTTTCTTCAGATTTCTTTAAGGTTTTTGTGCTCCTGTTTGCAACTGGCTGAAAAGAAAAAAAATATATATAATCAGTCCTGAGTTTTATAATCAGCTATCAAATCCTTATAATCTAGTGATCTTTGTAAATGAGTAGTGAAATTAAAGAGAGATGCTTTATCTCCCTAATTCTGACAGTCTGACACTCGTGTCAAAGTGATCACTGTACATATTATGCTCATAGCACAACTTACTTAATGATATAAACTACAATACAAGTTAAAACTTAGTAAGAATGAATTTCTCTATGTTCCATTGTGTTCCATTGTGAATTTAAAAGTTCAGCTTTCACAGCTAACTAGAAATATATCGCTATAGTTATTAATCTTGTATATTTGTGGCTAATCCCAACAAACACAAAATGTTGCCTCGACGTAGCCAACCATTTAGCAACGTCGTAACAACATGTGCTTGTTTTGATAATAACGAAGTTTTGGGAGGAGTGATATTCGAATTAATCACAGCTGCTTCTCATCCTCCAATCAATCTCCTTGTTACGATCACCCAATCACATCCTCCTTACCTACTATAAATAGACCCATCTCCCTCTTATCCGCATCTCGCTCTTTTGCAAATGAACGCTCGTTCCAAGCTAAGACAAGATGACGGATTCTGATTCCTCTGACTATCTCCGCGAGGAGCCTGCTCCTCCCAAGCCTCAAACCGCTACGCCGGCCAGCTTTCGAGCTGCCGCTCTGGCCTACCAACAAGCCGCCGTTCCGACCAGCCAATGAGCCGCCGCTCCGGACTACCAACAAGCCGCCGTTCCGGCCAGCCAACAAGCCGCCGCTCCGCCAAGAGAGCCCGTTCACGATCTCCACCACCCGCCAGACCTCCACCGCCCTCCCCGGCTTCTTCGTATGCTTCAGCCCGCTCTTCCACCAGCAAATGGACCATCATTTCCCTCCGCCAAACCCTTTCAGCTGCAGGGATACCGAAAAGCCAATAAACCCGAACTTCTGAACATGGTCAATACTCACCTCCCGGACGCTACTCCACCAGCAACACCGCAACCCCGGAAGAGATCGCATAAATCAGCCAACATCTCCACGCCTGCTCCGCCTTCCGCCTTCCGCTCCCCGCCGTTCCGGCCGCCGCAGAACCTCTTCCTTCCACGATCCAGACACCGCTTCACCACCGCCTTCCTCTTCCCAGCAGCCCGACGATCTTCCCCGCTCTCCCGCCAGCCATCCTACGCCTTCCACCAGCCAACAGCCCTCCAGGGAGCCCGGTCAATCCAGCGGGATTACCCCAGCTCAACTTCACCAAGCCCTGACGGATTACTTCTCCAACTGGCCAGCCGCTCCTCTCCCTCCAACCAACCCACCCGCTACAAACACTAACATTTCTCTTTCTCTCCCCATAGACTGCCAGCAACCCGGGCCCTCCCACACCGATCTTTCTCTCCCCTCCCAGGTCCCTCTTTCCTCTGCTCCTTTCTCTAACCTCAACCCACTCCAAACCTCCGCTCTTAATGCTCCTCTTGCCAACCCCTCCCTCTCCCCTTCTTCCTCCCGCTCTCCCTCCCGCTCTCCCTTCTCCCTTTCCACTGCTCAAGGTCTCCCAGTTCCAGCCAACACCCTCGCCTCCGAACCCTCCCTTGTCTCTCCTCTCCTTCATAGCCAGATACTTGCAGGTAACGACATTGATCTTTACACTCTCCTTTCACCTTTCTCTCCCAGCCCCGCAGATCGCCAGGTGGATTGCGGCAATTTCTCCCTCATTCTTAAAAACTCACCTTCCCTCCCGTCTAGAGCCCTCACTTTTCCAAAATTCACCACAGCATTCACCCGCTACACCGACATTATTTGTTCAGTGTACCCCCACAGGAGGCGCGACCTTAACGACTACCTCGCCATTATCGTTGAGCTCGTGTCCTCATATGGGGGTACACACTTCTATACTTACCACAAAATGTTCTCCGCTAAATCAGCCGCTAGGGTATTCCAGTGGAACCAGCGCGTCTACTGGGGTGCCCTAGATTTGGATTTACACAACCACATTTTCACCGGCTGCCGCAATTTCACCTGCGCGATCTGCAGGTCCACCACCTTCTCCACCTTCCTCTGCCTGTCCCCTCACCTCCCACCCTTCTTCTTCCCAACCCGTTAGGCCCAGATCTTCCAGTTACGTCCCCAGAATCCCTTCTCTCCTCCAGCAACCCTTTCCCTGCCCTCCCATCCCTTCCAACCAAACCATCTGCCAAAATTTTAATAACCACAAATGCCTCAGATCCTCTTGCCGCTTTCTTCACATCTGCTCTTTCTGCGGGGGGGCACACTCCAAACTCATCTGTTCTGCTATCAATAAAAACACAAAACATTATCTTTCGTCTCCTGTCAATGTTCCTCAGCTGTCTGTTGAATTGTCTGCACACCCCGATCCTAACTTCTCTTATGATCTATTATCAGGTCTAACACACGTATTCCATCCCGGAGTTTCCTGCATCCCCCCACAATCTCTTATCTGCCCCAACCTCCAGTCTGCCACTACTGAACCAGACACAGTGGACATTCTAATCAAAAAAGAATTAGACTCCACTTTCATGATCGGCCCCTTTCCCTCCCCACCCTTCAGTACTTTTCTTGTCAGCCCCATCGGCGTTGCAACCCGAAAATACTCAGGGAAAAAGAAGCTAATCATCGACCTCTCCTCCCCGCACAATTCCCCCATCCCCAGCATCAACAGTCTGATTCCCCTCGAGGAATTCTCACTGCTCTACCACAACGTCGACCAAGCCATCGAAATTATCAAAAAAGTTGGCAAAGGCGCTTGGCTAGCTAAGGTCGACATAACTTCCGCTTTCAAAATTATGCCCATCCACCCCGATTTCTGGCACCTCTTCGGAATCCAATGGCGGAGCCAATTCTATTTTGCAGTCCGCCTCACCTTCGGATGCAAAAGCAGTCCAAAAATCTTTGACATGCTCTCCGAAGCCATCTGCTGGATCTTGTCTAATAACTACCAGATCCACCACCTCATCCACCTCCTCGATGATTTTCTAGTCATCTCCCCTCCCCACGCCCCTCCCGCCGCCGATCTATCAACAGTCTTAAAAGTGTTCGACCACCTAGGGATCCCCATAGCCCACGAAAAAACCCTAGGCCCCAGCACCTGCATCGAATTCTTAGGTATCAACCTCGACTCTCAGAAATTCGAGGCCTCCCTTCCCAAAGAAAAACTAGACAGGATTATCATCATTGCCACTAATTTCCTAGCCCAACCCCAGCACACCAAACGAGAACTTCTCTCTATTTTGGGGCACCTAAATTTTGCTATGCGCATCATTCCTCAAGGCCGACCCTTCATTTCCCACCTGCTTACTCTAGCCGCATCCGTCCCCTCCCTTGAAGATCTTATAACTCTAACAGACCCCTGCCTCCGAGAAATCCAGCACTGGATTTCTTTCCTCTCTCAATGGAACGGCCATTCTTTCTTCTACAAAGACTGCCTGGCCAATCCAGTTGACATCCAACTGTTTACCGACCGATGGTTCGCTTCCCCCTGGCCCGCAGAATTAGCCGAAACCCCGCCCCACCAAGCCTCCAGCGCCCTTTTCGAGCTATACCCCATAGTCGTTGACGCCGACTTATGGGGTAAAGAATGGGCTGCTTCATGCATAGTCGTTCATTGCGACAACGAAGCCACAGTCCAATGCATTAATAAACACAGCTCTCACTCTCCTACCATCACGCCTCTCCTTAGACGCTTAGTCTGGATTTCCGCCCTAAACCAATTTGTCATTACTGCTAAACATATCCCTGGAAAAAACAACATCATTGCTGACTCCTTGTCCCGTTTTCTTTTTCAGAAATTCAGGACGCTGGCGCCAGATGCAGACCCCCTGCCGACCCCAGTACCTCCTTATTCGCAGCTAATATTCCCCTAAACCACCCCCTAAGACCCCTTTTCGAGCACTCTCTCCGCTCCATGCTACAAGCCGTAGCCCCCAGAATGTTGCAATCTTACCTCACCGCTTGGAAAGCATTCAAAACTTTCCACCTAAGCTACAACATTTCGTTCTCCGACTTCTCCCTCCTAACAATAACCTCATTTATATCTTACCTCAACGCATTCAGATTCCTCCAGCCGAGGGATACCTCAGCGGTATTAAATTTTTTCATAAACTCCTACACGGCTCAACTTCCCCCGCTATTTCCAATGCCCAAACTAACCTCATCATCAAAGGTTTTCAAAAAGGAAAACCCTCCCGCCCCGACCAAAGGCTCCCTTTAACCCTGGAGATCCTTACTCGCTGCATCTCCACCATCCGCCAAGGGTACTACAACGCAGAAGCGTTCTTCGGATTCCTAAGAGTTTCCGAATTTACTATTAATTCTCCTTTCAACCCCTCCATCCACCCCACTATTTCTGATCTCACCGTCCTCAATCACGAGACCATGACATTCTTTATTAAGCGCAGCAAAACAGACCAGCTCATGAGAGGTCACCACATATACATTTTCAAGCTGCAGTCTCCAACTCTTCCCTACCAAACCCTCAGAGCCTTCTTAGCATACAGAAGCTCGTTCGCCTCTTCCCCCTTTGAACCTCTCTTTACAGACGAGCTCAACCAGCCTGCTTCCAGGTTCTGGTTTCAAAAACACCTCAAATCCGTTCTCGCAAGATCAGGATTTTCCCCAGGCCGCTACACTTCCCATTCTTTCAGGATTGGAGCCGCCTCTACAGCAGCCGAAAAAGGCCTTGCTTCAACCCAGATCCAGACACTAGGACGCTGGTCCTCCGATGCCTTCAAAAATTACATCCGCTCAGACCCCGCTACCCTCTTGCAAGCCATGCAAACCCTCTCTTGCTCGAACTAAAAGCTCCTACCCTCCGCAATTCCGCTTTCCCGCTTCCGCAGAAGCAGACCACCATCTCTCCGCAGAGAAAGACTCGTTCACGCTTCAGTAAAAGCACCCATCTTTTCTCCACAGAGCAACCTCTGCAAGACCCGCAGAAGCATCTTTTCCTCCGCAGAGTCCAAAAAAAAAAAAAAAACCCATTTGCAAACTGCTTCCGCAGAAGCATCAAAATGCAAAAAGAAAAAAAAAAAAATCTATTTGCAAAACTGCTTCCGCAGAAGCATCAAAAAAAAAACATTGACAAACTGCTTCCGCAGAAGCATCAAAAGAAAAAAAACATTTGCAAACTGCTTCCGCAGAAGCATCAAAAGAAAAAAAAAAAGAAAAATCTTTTGCAAAACTGCTTCCGCAGAAGCATCCTAAAAAAAAAAACAAAAAAAAAAAACCCCTTCGCAAGACTCGATTCCGCAGAAGCTTATTTTCCTGCTCCCGAGGTAAGCAAACACCTCCGCATCACTTCTCTGCAGAGACCCTCACCTAAACCAATTTCCCCAACAAACTCGTGAAGTGTAGTCAAGGTTGTTACTACTTTGTCACAATGTTGCCGTTCAACCACGGTTCAGGGCCATTCTGGAAGGTTGTGCTTGGGCTGTCTGGACAACCATGACATGTACTCATCACTGTTCCAAAGCACATTTTAAATTTCAACAGACCTTTGGTCTTCTTCAAGGAAACGTGAGTATTGCTTATTATTTCTCTTTTAGATGAAAAAACAATGTAAATATCCAAATAAAACCTACAATTTTCATGTCCAACGTGAGATTTCTTGTTCTGTTAATAAATTGAATGGACAGTGTGGCTGATAATTCCCATAACAACTGATAGTTTGCGATCGGGTTTGGGGTAATGCTAATGTTTCTTTCAATATCCAGATATCGTTGTTACTGATATTTAGGAAAAATCGTTAAACATATTCTGGTCATGTAAATGAAAAAGTGTTTTAAGACTGGCAACAATGATCAAAAACCACCATAAACAACTTTTCAGTCTTACCTGTGAAAGGTAATACCCCGTAATCTGGTTGTATTTATGTGTGATGGTTTGTAGATCCTCAAACTGCCGAAGAGTCTGGTACGTTTTCTTCTGTCAGGACCAACATGGCGGCGATGTTGATGTGCAGTTGAGTGGCCAATGAGGCGTGTAGGTATTTATATGTCTATGGCGTTTCTTTTTTTTTCTTATCAGTGCAAAAGACACTAAACATACATGTGTTATACACCATTTGAATCTGTTAGGTGTCTACTTTTCTGTGAGTACACTCACATTAACAACAAAACTGTGTGCTTTTGCAAAATAAGGAAAATAAACAGTGTGCACGTTTTTTCTTTGTTCTCTCCAGGAACTGTTTTTAGAAATGTGCCACTAAAATGAACTGAAACTCTGCAAAAACATGACACACAGACATGAGACATATCACATATCTATAGAAAGCTTGAAGTGTCTACTTTTAAATGCCGTAAGTGTAACAAGGGCCGGACTCAGGCAAGCGTAGTAGATCCAATTGCAAGCTTTATTACAACACAGCGTGATCAAACAAACAAGGTCCAAACACCAGCAAAAATATATATCCAAGGACGTGACAGAATCATAAACCAGTATCCAAGCAATGGTCAGGGCAGGCAGCAAAACGTTCACAAAAACAGAATACAGTCCATGGTCAAAATCCAAGAGGGCAATCCAAAGTAGCAAATGAAACAAAACAATCAAAAACAAGGCAAGGCTATGGCAATGACAATGGCAAGAATAATGGCAAGAAAACAGGATAAATACAGTAAACGCTTGGTAGAGTCTGCAACAGCAAAACAATACTTCGCAACTTCATGTTTGTCAGGCTCCCGCTTAAATGGTTGCCAAACAGGAAGTTACCATAGAGGAAGCAGAGGGAGCTGTGACAGTCAGTGCAGAGGTGAGAGCTCCCTCTACTGGCTTGGCGTTACTGTAAGTCATGTTGAAAACAATTATTCTTTGATAAAGTAATCAGTAAGAAACCAACACTATATCTGTCAAAGTTTGTGTTTAGTTTCCTTATGTTTTGCTCCCCATGTGTCTGCCATGCCCTTATTTGGTCCTGTGTTTTCCTGTTCAAGTTAATTGTGTAACTCGTGCCAGCTGTGTTCCCCATGTGCCTTTAGTTCTGTCCTCGTTAGTATGTGTATTTAAGCGTCTGTGTTTCAACCCTCTGTGTCAGTTCTCAAGTGTCTACCCATATGTTCTCTGTCTCACATCTGAGTTTATAATTAAAGTATATCGTTTGCAAGATCTCTGCCTTCGTGTGCTCTATCAGCCTTTGCCAGCTGGCCAGCGTGACAATATCCAGTTTCTCAATCTGATCTAATCATTTTAATGCGACCACGCCCTTGAGGTATTTAAGCTTTGTCATTACATTCGTCCACGTGAGAAGCGTGTGACATGTAAACGCCCACCTCAGCTCGCGTACGCAAAGCGTCAGGATTTATCTGGTTTCTGAAAGAAGAGAGAAATAACGCAGGCTTTATTTCAGTAAAGATGCGCAATAAGATAACAAAAAAAGACTGCTGAAATGAATAACAGATGAATTTACCTCAAGATGCGGTGTGCACGCTGACCCAGCTACAGAGTGATCATTAATCATTAAACATTTGTTATGTTATCTATGTTATATTGTGAATAAAATATTGGCTCATTTTAAATTATTTTAGTTTTCATTTTATACAATTTTTAAAACATGTCTCAACATTTCTAAAACAGAATACAATACAAATTTCAGAAATGTTGAGCCAATATTTTATTTATGATATA
>JAUMHE010000046.1:13583796-13601616 GCA_032359235.1 Enteromius mattozi
GTGTTAACATTTGTTATAAACTGATAACGTCACACAATTTGTCTTCCTGCGGCTGGCTGCAAGCGACAGCTGATGCCCAGTTTTAGTTGAAGGTACTGTGGGCTGCCACTTCCTCACATCTGTCGGTTTTTGCTTAAGCCCCACTCTATAAACTGCTACGGATACCCATTCTGCCAACAACGACAATAAATTCTATTCATATATTTTGCAGAATAATCCCAAGTAGGTGCATTCGATGTAGTCTCAAATTTAATAGCGTAGAAGTATATTCTCAAAGTTTAATAGCGAGCTACAAATAAGAAAACCGAGACCACGCCCCTCGAGACCTGTCAATCTCTTTGATTCGAAAAATAAAAGACTCTCCGGTCCCAGGTATGACGCGTTTGCGTATATACGCTACCAGCAATGTTTGCACGTTTCGTGTGTATCGCTAGTATTACACAACCTTGAGTTTCCTTTTCTCTCCAACTTCTACGTCAGCGTATTTATGATGTCGAGGTTTTTACGAGTGTGTCTTTATTCGTCCGCGCTTAGCCGCCTTTCAATTTGTCTGTCAAAATGCGACTCTTATTTTCTTTGTTACTGTGGTTACTCTCTTTTTTCTAGCCTAGTAATGTGGGTTTGTAGTTGAGTTTTTATTTGAAATCTTTCCAAATATAGTCATTTGTTTACCTGTTATAATGTGTGAGGAGTTGGCTGCTTTGGTGCTTGATGATGAAGTGGAACGAATGGACACATCTGACACACCATGGTACTGGTACTACAAGGCAAAGTGTGGCGTCTGGCACAGGGTTGAGGTAATGTCTTAATTTAGCAATATATTCACTTTCAACTGTTTGCTTTGTAATGTATTAAAAATGCGTTTTTAGGATGACCCAAGGGGTTTTATGTCCAGTGACGATCTGGAGAGATATTACCTCAGAAACCCAAAAGGTGTTATAAACATGACTACTGCTGGAGGTCAGTTCCAGATTAACTTTGCAGGTAAACAGCGATAATATCCTTACAATCATAATATAATGTGATACTTTAACTGCATTTTAAAGTAGATGTAAATAAAATAAGTAAACAGCCATGTTGTATAAACCCATGACAGAATAATAATTCCAACATCTGTGTTCATGTCATTATCGGTCACTGTTATTATTATCATTGTTTGTTTTTTTATTAATATTTTCAAATTTAGCAAGCATGCAAGTTAACTTAAAAACTGGGAAAGAAAAACGAATTAAACGCTCCTTTCAGTTTGAGAGTGAGAGTTTCAGGTGAGACATCTATACTGTATATCTATCTATCACTTCGAAAATGACTCAGAAAAATGTTAGTTTTTGTCTACAATACTTTAGGCCTTATACACAGTGCACAGAACGTGTGTGCATAAAGTACTTGCATTCAAGTCTAATTCTTTTTCAAAGAAACAAAAGTAAAACTAACCTTGTGTAACAGATGCAAATGTGATGAGATTTCTCCATCTTCACCGGCAAACTGGGAGGATGTTGATCCCAAAAAGCCTTTTCAGGTAACAGGAAGTGCTTATCATTTACATTTAGTTACATTTACGGTCGGACATTTTTTCTGAACATGTTTTCTTTTCTCAATCAGTTAATCTCTCTGAGAAACGGTAGCAGTGAATATCAGATGGTGGAGAGATGTTTCAGGGATGATGGCTTACTGGATAAACCCATCATATCCATCAAAAGAGTACAGAACATAGACCTTTGGGAACTGTTTTGTAGGTAATGAGAATATCTTGCTCCATAGGAAGATTTTGGTGAATCTCATGGAAACATGTTTTACTTTGAAGTAAAATTAACATATTATTATTATAATTGTTGTTATTATTATGTATAGAGAAAATGACACCAGTTTACAAAGCCAAATTTTCTAATTCTCTCTCTCTTCTTCATTCCAATGTTTTGTATTACATTATATCTATATATTTATTCCATATTTTCACATTTGTACTACATTTAAATGTAGATCACATTACAATAGTCATTTTACTTGAACGTGAAATGCTAAAAACTACATAAAAAAAAATGTATTGCTTGAAATCTTGTCTTAAATTCTTAGGAAAAAAGTCCAGTTGATGAGGATAAAAGGACAATCAGATATTGAAGAGCAAAGGCTGTTTCATGGCACAGATGCAAAAAATGTGCAATCTATTTGCACATTTAATTTTACCTGCAGACTTTCAGACGTGAAAAGAAGGAAACACATATTTGGCAAAGGTGGGCTGTGATTCTACTTTTTAATATATAAAATACTTGTAGTAACCACTTATTTTATTATTGTTAATGTTAGAAATTCATTAATTATAATTGTATTTATTATTATTATTTATTTATTTTACAGGAACATACTTTGCAAAACATGCAGCCCTTGCTAACGCATACAGTAAGAGCAGGCAGGGAACCAAAGTCATGCTGCTTTCCCGTGTTATTGTGGGGAAGTACAAAACAGGTCATGAAGACTACTGTACACCCAATGATGACCAGCATGAAAACATATATGATAGTTGTGTAGATAATTCTCTCTATCCAAGAATTTTTGTTATCTTCGATTCCAATCAGATATATCCAGAGTACGTGCTTGAATATCGCAGCAACTAATTTATATCAGAAATGAATAGGAGGAATGCTAGGAGACCTGGAATGTGTGTAAAATATCAGAATGTTTACATATTACAGGTTAAGGCAGAACTAAGATGTCTTTGGGAAAATTTAATGGAAGTTTTAATGAATTTAATGTTGGGATTCAATGAAAGTTTTAAGAAGTGAAGTCATGTAATGTTATACTGTTTGAATTTAACATCTATTTACACCCAGATACAGTGTTGGAAGCTCACTTGAAGTAATGATTTCTCTTCCGCTCTTGGCCAAGAATCATTCCAAAAAAAGATTTCACAGAATTGATCACCAAAGGATCATTACGGGAGTTGGAGCTCAACAGATACTTACCCCAAAATTACAGTTATATAATGCATTTGGGCTTAATTTGAGAGTATTCTCATCACAATTGGAGGAAATTGGACAGCTGACTCAAAAGCAATGTAATGTAAAGTTGTTGGCTATTCCTTTGTTATTTGTACATCCATTAAGCAGGTAAAAGGTCTTGGGCCTCATTTATAAAATGTTGCACAGAAACCATCCTAAATTTGATCTTACGATAATTTCGCTGATATGCGTACATTCATAGAATGAACATACGAACAGAAATCGCACACACGTGTCTTTTTCAGATGTGAAATCTATGAATTTCAGCTCTCTGCCTTGTAAACGACTCCTAATTAATATCATTAACATATAAAATATCAACAATTAATAAACTAGTACAGTGAGCAGCAAGAACATTTTCAAAAACCTGCAATACTCCGACAATAAAAACTGTGTACGTCTGCTCAGACCCTGACGTGACGCTGTGATGATGTGACAGAACGACAGAAGCAGTTGAATGAATTCTGGGACCTCATTTATGAAATTTGATTATGACGCTCATTTCTGAGATATGCCAAACTGATCTCACGGCAATTCGTACATATTTTACGAGATGGCTAATTCGTACAAATTCGTACGACCTCAGTCATACGAATTCATAGGATTTTTGCTAAAACGTACGTATTTTACGAGTTGCCAATTCGTATGATTTTGTACGAATGACCTACACCTAACCCCGCCCCTAAACCTACCCGTCACTGGGTTTTAGACAAATTGTACAAAATCGTGAGTTTGTACGAATTAGCATGTATTTGGCACCTCGTGTGAAAACGTACGAATTGGTAGTGAGACCGTGTTGGATATGCGTACGATTCATAGATTGAACGTATGAACGAAAAACGTGCTTATGCCTCTCTCTTTCAGATGTGAATTCTATGAATCACAAATAATGCAAATAAAGGGTTTCAGCTCTCTTTTCTATGTCAAAGACATTTTTTTTTAAATATGAGCGTTGCCGTGGATTTAAGTGTATGCACACTCTGCAATCAAATCTGTGTGTACGCACACTTGTGTGTCCCTTATACACTATACTTATACACTTAACTTATACACTTGTATAAGGATATACTCTCTGCCCAGATTCAGCCTTCATACTGTAGTACAAATGGATAATAACCTAAAACATAGAGCAAAAGCAACCCAAGAGTTTTTGAAGGTAAAAAAAAAAAAATTATAAAAAAAGATTCTGCAATGGCCAAGTCAATCTCCTGATCTCAACCCTATTGGATAGATAAGACCTTTAGAGCATTTCACTTGCTGAAGACAAAACTAAAGGCAGAAAGACCCACAAACAAACAACAACTGAAGTCTGCTGCAGTAAAGGCCTGGCAAAGCAAGACAAAGATGAATCCCAGTCTCTGGTAATGAGTTCCAGAATTAAAGGGTTGCGCAAAAACGAGTATTCTCCTAGCGTCGCTAAACTGAAGTTGAGCCACTGTTGTCACATGGACTGTTTTACCCATGGTTTTACTACGTTTCTGGATCTGGATTATTTTAGTTGTACACACTACACACAGCTACACATAAAACAACAAACAATCCAGTAACACTTTTTTTTTCTTTGATAGTCCGCTTTAGACTTTCTACCAACAGTAAGTACCTTAGGGTATTAGTAGACTGTCTGCTTAATATCTTCTAGCAATTTATTTTGATGGGTCCATAACATAAAACTTACTGACTATGCAAGTATATCAACTTATTCTACTAAGCCTAAACCTACACCCTACTGAGAGTTAGTAGACATGTAGTTGCAAATGAATCTGAATTAGTTGACGTGTAATTGCCATGTAGTTACTTATAGTTAGTAACATGTCTAAAGTGGACTATCAAAATAAAATGCAACCAACAATCCAACTAAAAACTCCACATACTAGCCCAAGGCTAATGACAAGAAGTAATCAATCAAACAATCTTGATAATCCTTATCTGTCATTCAGCCAATGATTCAGTCTAGATATAGCAATAGGGTTTCAATCAAATGAGGATAATAAACAAGATGCACCTGAACATAATGACATCATCAAGGTGAGAAACTAGGTCAAAGGAACACAAGGAATGTCCATAGGTGTGACAATCTGCCAGTTCAATTTCAGTGTTTTTCCACAAGTGTGTCTTTATGTGTCTGTGGTTGTGTTCAGTAAAAATGCAACTCTCTAATTTTCTTTGTTACTATGTTTGATCCATTCTTACTAGCCTAGATATATGGGTTTTAGTTGAGTATTCAACATTTATGTATTACTATTGTTGTTGTTTTTAATGGCTGTAGTATTTTTTTGAATACAAATGCTGAAAAAAGAAAAAAAAAAGAAAAGTCACAAAAAGAAATACTGAAGAAAATCAGTATAAAAACTGTTCAAAATAGTAACAATGAATCTTAGTCCTAAAAGAACCAATACAAACTGACTTCATATTTGATACTGACATGGATTAACAACTTTTATGATATAATTGTCAGCTATCAGATGTGTGTTAAAGGGCTCCTCAAAGTAGTGTTATATCATATATACTATTTACACTGTATATTAATGTTTTATGATTCTTAATTCTAATTTGAACTTTAAGCATGCAGATGATATGGTTTTAGTAGGTCTTCTTCAAAAATATGATATAAATTACATGCTGAGGAACTCCTGCAATAGCACACATTAAATATGAATAAAACTGAAGTATTCGTAATCAGTATTACTAAGCAGGGAGTTGTATTTCTGAATGTAATGAGTCATTCAGTTGAGATTGTTGATCATTTCAAAAGACAAATTTGATGTTATAGTTTTTGGATAATATCAAATCTACTACTACTACACTAATGTAGAAATATCTGCTTTCGATATGGAGAATCAGTAAGTTTGGAGTGGTGCAAAACACTGCTCTCACACGGACTATTTTACCAATGTCCTTGCTACGTTTCTGTGCGTTCATTGTGGTATTATCCTTGCTGTCAATGGAGGGTCAGAGAGCTCTGAGATGCCATCAAGAACAAAATCAGAACTAAGACATCTTTGAGAAAATGTAATTGCAGAAGGTTGGGAATAAATGCATTTTAGACGACAAAGTCAGTTAATGTTATACTGTATGAATTTGACATTTATTTCCACCCAGATACAGTAAACACTATCTGAAGATCGCTTGAAGTTATGATTTATCTTCTGCTCTTGGCCAAGAATCATTCCAAAAAGGATTTCACAGAATTTCTCACAAAAAAAATCGTAACAGGAATTGGAGCTCAACAGATATGTATCTCAAAAAACTGAAAAGTGCCATTCTGAAACTAAACACAATACTTTCGTGTAGCTCGTGATTTCATGGACTCGTGATGTTAAAACGGGGCACTTCTAACTAAATAATCATTATATATATTTTTTTCTTGGCAACTCAAGTAGTTAGTTTTTCTTACTTGGTTTCTCAAAGTGCGTTATCCATTGGTTACTTCTAATAGCTCATAGTTCACCCAAAAATGAAAGTTCAGCTTCATCGTTTCAAATCCATATGAATTGGAGCACAAAATTAGAAATTTTGAAAAACAGTACTAGTCACTATTTTTGATGCAAAGAACTAAAACTGAAGCTTTCGAGCTTCAAAAAGGACATAAAAGTAGTCCTTTAGAGTTCCTGTAGCTTTGTGCGATTAAAAAAACTGCAAAAACGTGACTGAAACGAAGAGCCTAAGTCTAAGTCATTATTTAGTGAAAATCTTGACATCCACCCCAGCTGTCTGGGGCACATTCATGGGAGATGCAGCTGTGTCTGAATAAACCATTGATTTGAATGACATATTTTCAATAAATCAGTCAATCATAAAACTAATCAGAACTGTTTGCTCATGAATCAGATTGATCAGATTCTCAAGATCAACACTATTATCTGGGGCCTGTTTCGTTAACGAGCTTTCCAAATAAGCCAGGCTTATTTTTATTCAGTTAGTCTGACTTATTTTTAACAAAAACAGCTGTCAATAAGTCAGACTAACTGAAATAAACCTGGCTTATTTGTTAAACTTGTTTTTATGAAACAGGCCCCTGGACACAATGTTTTACAGAAATATTTTTTGTGAATAATTACACATTTTGGTCTGCACCTTGCAGACAGCTAGACAGCAATATTGTATTGCCTCAACCAAAGGCAACAGATTAAGGTAGGACTTCCTGTTGCTGAGCAAGTCCGGTTTAAGACTGGTGGGGAGTGTTTGAAAACAATGATTATTTTACAATGAACTTCTATTTCATAGAAAATAAATTACATGCTGCAGCTTTAAAATAAATTAATCATCTCTTTGTCATGGACTAACCAGAACGATTCAGTCAAAGTAGTCTTCAATATCAATATTAGGATTCAGAAGCTCCTCGCCATATCGGGATAAGTCCATTTGGTTGAGAATGAGGTTCTCAAAAGTTTCCTCCAAGTCCGTCTCTCCGATAAGAACCGCTCCCACCATTCGGCCCCCTGTCAAGACCACCTTGACATACTCCTGGCCTTTTGTACAGCGCACAAGAAGCTCATGGTCTTGACCCAAACCCTGAGCATTAAACTTCCCTAGCAAAACCACCTAAAAGAAAAGTAGTCAAAACAGAAATGAAATGGTTGTAAAATGTATTATTAAATGTGTAAACAACTATTCTTCAATTCCTTGTTTTGAACATTAATAAAATTAGTGATTAGGCTTATTATTTTCCAATAAAAAGGAAACAAAACAAACAAAAACACAAATGAACCATAAACATACTATCGTACTGCATATGGGGTACAAAAACAATAGACAATTTTATTGTCAAACAACTACTTGTGAAAATTAATGTTTTGGTTTATATAACATATGTGTGTGTGCTGTGTATATTTATTATATGAGTATATATATTGAAAATATTTACATGTATACACATATTTTATATTATGAACATATTTAATATATATAAACAACATATTTTCTTTAATATATGTATGCATGTGTTTGTATTTACATATACTCAATAAATGCAACACAATTGCATGAAGGTATTGTTGTATGGATTATAGTATGAATGTGGTCAGAGACAATTGAATGTCCTTTTTTAAGCCGCACATCTTTGTCACCCCTTTCACTCCTGATGAGTGTGCATCTCATATATTATTTTCATAATGCTTCCATTGTGTAAAATACTTTGAATTGCTGTCCAGCCATTCCAATTGTGACATGAACGGAAAGCCGATTTTTAACGTTAAATTCTCTAACATTAAGAGAAAAAAAAAATATCTCAAATTTCTTCAGAAAAAGAGGTATCAATAAGTATTTTTTAAAAGAAAGGACTCACCTTGTAGTTGAAGAATTTGGTGATGTGTGAGAAGAGCTCAAAGCAGAAGTCCAGCTCTATAGGCTCCTCCAGTACATCTGCAGCCATGCAACGTGCCGCGTACCAGCCCATCTGACGCGCCTGAGTCCAGAGTCGCATCTTACACATAACAGGAAACAAGTTTCAGAATGTCACTACATCATTTGTACATTAATACAGTAACAGAGATGCAGCTGTACCTGTTGCCAGAGAGTGCTGGGCTCCCAGCCTGCAGCACACACATCTCCAGCCGCATACACATCCTGCTCAGATGTCCGCATATGATCGTCCACTTTCAGACCATGATCCCCTGCCAATTCGAACTGAAATGGGACACATAAAATGAAAAAAGCCTTGAATTATGGCATATTGGGCCACTTGCTGTTCATTTTATTGATAAAAGTAGCTCATTTTACCTAAATGTACCTGACAAACCAAGAAAACACACATAAATAATATTTTTTTTTTTTACTTTATAGTCATGCACTGACAATACTGATAAGTATTGATACTTTTATTTTAAAGTAAAATAAATGGTTCAATTCAAATGCATAGGATTTTTTACATTGTTTCCACTGAGAAAAGGATCAGTGTTTGGGACAACGCCTGTTGCGCTGACAACGAGATCACAGCCATAAATCTTTCCATTGGTTAACTGAACATAAGCTGGCCACAACCCTAAAAAAAGAAAAAAGTTATCTTACTTCAGCTGTAAAACACTGCAGATTCATTATTTAAAATATTATTATTATTACTATTATACCTAATTCGGACTTCTGTGTGTTGAGTTTAGACTGCACAAACTCTTGCTGGGTGTAGATCTCGTCAACCTCACACTCATATTCTATATGAACTCCACTGGAATTCTGCGAAATAAAGGAAAACAATCAGAATATGAATTGAAAAGTGACAATTCCACCATTTATGGTGACTAATGTACAACTGTGAACATGCTGGATACAAACCTGCACTGTTCCTCTTAGTTCAATCCCCTCATGCCAATCTGGGCCCAAGGCACTGCCAAGCTCCCCAGAAGCCCCGCTGTGGCCTGCTATGAAACATACACATATGACACACTTGGCAGAATTGATGTTTTTTTATCAGCTAGTAATGAAACAGAATATTGTGGTTTGTAAGACTTTGCTATTATTCAACAATGTAGAAAATAGAACTATGTAAATGTTATTACTATTACTATCCAAACAAGGACTGGTAGTGTACATATTACATATTATGACAATTTAAGTAAAACTGTATTTATAATTTACAATGAGAAATTGCCAGAAGAGGGCAGCAGAGTGTGTGTGTGTGTGTGTGTAAACGAGTATGTAAGCTGAATTCTTACCTCCAGTCTTATCAGTAGTGTAGCGTGCTCTCTTGCAGGGCAAAGATCTTTCTTTTTTGTCAGCCTCCAGTGAGGGAATGAGAAACTGAGCAGCTCCTGCATCAAAGAATGTGTTTCCTATGGCTTTATCCTTTACAGCCCAGATCACTTCACAACCTTCTACTTCATACCTACAGGAGAACACAGCAGGCTTTACAAAATATATCACACAATAATACATCTCTCTCTCCTTTTTTTTATTTTATTTTTAAATGTTGTTCAGTTTGCATTTGGACCTAGACTTCCAAACAATATTTTGGATGCACCTACACATGCTTTAATTATTACATAATTATATATGTGTGTGCTGTGTATTTTATTATGTATATATAAAGACACATATACTGCATATATATATATATATATATATTTTATTTTTATTTTTTTTCATTTGTCTTAAATACACGCACATGTGTGTGTGTGTGTGTGTATATATAAATATACACAGTACACATACATGTAAGCAAAAATGTATTTTGGATGCGATTAATCGCTTGACACCACTAATTTATATTATTTTTAACTACTGATAACAGTAAAATAATCAAAATACCAAAAGTGTGAAATAACACTAACAGGAATAGAAGAATTATAAAGCAGAAATGTATAGAAATTATTTAATGTGTATAATTTGGTAAAAAAATAAACAAACGATCAATTAATACACATTTAATTTAACACAATTTAAGTGACTAATAGTGTGTTGTTGTTTGTGTGTGTGTGTGTGTGTTTACTGTGATGATCCAATATTATCAATATTAATGATTCAGATACTTACACCAATTCTAATGCGATTCCTCCGTTGCCAATGACAACTATCCTTTTAGCCTTGGATAATCGCTTTTGAAACTCCTGTTAAAATAGCATCAGTCATCACATTCATGTTTAAAATCTTCAATTACATATTATATATTATTAATAACTGTACCTGAGCGCTGTCTGTGTCTCGTATGCCCAGCACATGAGGGTTATCTGGGGTGAGAAGCTTGGGTTTGGCTCCGCTGCAGATACACAGCTTTTTATAGTGAAACGTCTGACCGTTCTCTGCTTGTAAAAGCTGCAGAAATTCAGAGAGCAATTACAATATAATTCTGAACAGCCTGGAAAGAGAAGTGTTTGTCTTAACATACATGTTCTCTAGCTCGCAGGAGTTTGACTGCAGATTGTATGACTTTCAAGTTGGGATACTTTTCTTCTAAAACACTGGATGGTTGTTCCTCGATATCAAACTCTCCCAACGTCTTTGTCACCTAGATGAAGAAAGGTAGTTGAGAAATAATATTTTTAATTCGCTGATTTCTTTTCTAATGATTTATGTAGGTCTATAATATTATATGTATTATATTTTACACCATGTAACTAATTTGACATCTCTGTGTACAATTTCTATATTTCACAAATATATATATATATATATTTTTTTTTTTTTTTTAAGTACGTACAACATATGTTTTAATATAGTTACATTTTCCACAAAAAATAATTAAAGTGCTCCTAATTAAAGAAAGATACAACATATAAACGTAAAATACCAAACCTGTTTGAAATTTATAACCGTCTTTACTAAGGGTGAAGCTGTCAGAAGATAAACTTCATCTGATGAGAACTGTGATGCGATCTGCAAAAAGTTTTCAAAGTTATAAGACCAGCAGTTATCAAACCAAATATTACAGATCAGTTATTTATAGATACCTGTTCTGCACAAGTTACACCTGCTATTCCTCCACCGACGATCACAAACGTGACATGCTTATCCGAAGCCATTGAACTTCAGCACGAGTCCTCAGCTCCGTGTGCGTTACAAACTTTATATCAGGCTGAAGTACACCACTTGCAGCTGTTTGGTTTTTTACACTATCTCGACATTTTGTGTCGTGCGCTAGACATTTATAATCATATTAATTACTAAAAAGACACGTATTAAGAACAATCTCATCCTGCCTATATTTAGTCGGATTGGACTTCCGTGTTTACCTTTTTCGGCGGACTACGGAAAGCGTTAAGGATCAAACTTTATGCGCTCTGCCCTATGATTATAGGAGAGATGCGTAGTCTGTGTGAATTATCCACAGATATCCAAAATCGGAATAGTTTTCTTCTTAACTAACACTTATTGTGGCTATAAAGATATTAAAAGCCTACGCTAATTATATTATATGAAGAAACTCCATATATGATTAACAAAGTGTTATTTGATGTGACCCTAGACCAAAATCAGCAATAAAAGTTGTTTTTTTTAATTATCATCTGAAATCTGAATAAATTGGCTAAGCTTTACGCTGATGTACGGTTTGTTAGGATAGGACAATATTTGGCTGATAACTATCTGAAAATCTGTGAGGGTGCAAAAAGAGAGAGAGAGTTCCCTTTAAAGTTGTTCAAATGAAATCCTTAGCTATGTATTTTACTAATCAATGAAACAGTGAAGTATTTCTGAAATATTTGCATTAATGAAATATTACTAACAAATAAAGTTTTGATATATTTAATATAATTTCTTTTAAATTATTAATTATAATTTACTTGATATACTTTTTGATACATCTTAATGCAACGTGATCTTTATGATTTTTGTCATAAAAGAAAAATCTATAATTTTGACCCATGCAATGTATTGTTGGCTATTACTACTATATATATATGTGGTCTATGGTCACATATTGTTAATATTGTTGACATAACATAATATTATACTGTATATTAGGCTTATCGTTATGCTGTTAAAAATGCACCATTACATTATAATCAAAATGCTTTTCATAAATGCTCATCAGAACACTCACCTATACAAATAACAACACTTTAAAGACAACTGAATTAACTCTGATATTACTTAGCATGTAAAGGTTTTACTGTTTTACTATTTTTCTTTATTTTATGTACCTAATTAAGTTTAGCTAATTGCATTTAATATACTTTTAATTTGTCAATTTATTTAATGTAGGCCCTATTATTATTTAAATACATTTTCATTTACACATGCAATTAAGTGTCCAAAGCATTACAATCGGATTGCATGAAAGTATTTTCTTGTAAAGAATAGCTATAATTTCATTTAAATTTGAAATTTAAATATGAAATATCAAACCTGTTTGAACCTGTTTATTCTCAATTAAGTTAAAAATGAATTAATAGTAATATTACTTTATTTATATTAGCATATTACTATCTATTTTTTAAATGCTTCTTTTTTCACAATTTGGAGAAAGTTATTTAAAACATCAGTAATTATTAGATTAATATAAATGACTTACAATTATTATATATTTATATTTGGTTACAAAGCTTGCAATATATTATGCAGCTACATATGAAAAGCGAGTTGTTCCAAATATCAGCACTATGATGCACACGCTGAGTGCTGCAGGTAATTACGGCTGGTATGAAATGGTAGAAATGTGATGTCCTCTGATTTTATGTCTGAAGAGTGTTGCTTTTATGAGTCACAGACTGAAAATAAACCAAGAGTGTCAAACGTGTCAAAACAAGTGAAAAAAATATCAGGATAACATACACAGACACATAAGTGTTATCTGAATTACTGCATCCGTGGCAATAATGTTGATATGTTGATAATGTTGATATGCCCTATAGACTTGTTAAAACACTGCCCCAAATGTGACACGTCAACCCCCTCATTTGATCCACACAGAAAGGGCCCCTGGACATAGTGGATAGCTTAAATTCATTGGACAGGAGAGTTCATATGGTAATATTCTCTTCTCAGAATATGCCTGGGTGATTTTAACCTAGTGAACTGCATGTGTGGCATGCTGTGTTTCATTCTTTAGGCTAATTTTGTCCAGTGTCTAATTTTCCAAGTGCACTTACTTTACTGCATGTGCCATCTCCCCCAGTTTAAACTCAAACGTCACTCACAGCTGTAGAAACACTTTTCAGGAAAAGGGGGAAGAATGGGGAAACTGCTCTGGTCTTGACCACCATAAGCTCCCATTGTGAAAAAGATGTGCATATATATATATATATATATATATATATATATATAAATGTATATATAAGTAATATGGGCCCCACTTTGTGTTAAGTGGCTTTAACTGCTAAGTACTGACATTTAAATTAATAATTTGGTACAATGCACTTATTGTGTATGCATTATTTTATTTTAACATTTCTATAGGCTTATGTAAATACATCTGTAAGTAATTTTTGTAATTACATTTATAATTACACCGTTGACCCATCCCTTCATACCCATACCACCAAACCTGTCCTCTATCCCACCTCAATAGCAGTGAAAGTGTTTTGCAAGACAATATGACCACAATAAGTACTTCTTTTTTGATGCAAGTACACTCTCAGAAATAAAGGTAAAAGCTGTCACTGGAGCGGTTCCTTTTCAAGAGGTACGTTTGTACCTAAAGGGTCCATTTTGGTAACTTAAAGATACACATTAGTGCTTAAGTGTACATATTTGAACCTAATAGGTATGTTTTTTTTTACCTTTATTTATGAGAGTGTACATAGTAGTTAAGGCCACCTTAAATAAAGTGTATTATGTATATACTTTCATGATGTTATGGGTAATATTGTAATTTGAGGACCAGTTTTTACTGATTAGAATGCAAATTACTAACATATTGTCAGTTTATTAGTACATTTAAGCATATAATAATGCCTTATTCTGCATAACCATCTTCTAGATCCCTTAATCTACCTCACTTAAACTTAACAACTATCTTAACTGTTATTATTATTAATAATAATAATAAGCAGCAAAATGTGTAGTTAATAGACTAAATTGTGTTACATAAAACTACATTGTGAATTAGGTTTGATAACACATTTAAGTACACTTTTAAAAATACATATTTTAAATTAATGTAAAATTACATATTATGGTAAAATGCGTTTTAAATCATTATGCTCTGATGTTTTGACTAATATAGCACATTTGAAAGACTTGAATTTTAACTAGTGTGCCATAAGCTATTACAAAACATTAATATAATACTACGAAAATTATTATATTATATATTATTATGAAATGATAAGAAATGATCTAAATAAATTATATAAAATATTGCAAATAATAACATGACATTCACGATTCAATAGAAATTACATTAAACTTTCTTTGTTTATTTATTTATTTATTTAATCGTACTGTAGCAGTATAAAGGTATTCGTCATTCTTTCCTATATTTCGGATTTCTAGAATTTCTTGAATTTCGGACTCTGTGTGCAAAGACCTTAAATGTACTGTAAGCTAAATGCATTTAAATTAAAACTGCATGCAGTGTAATTTCATTGAAATATATGCAATTAAATATTCAAAACTATTACATTCACTTCCTGTTTTTTTTTTTTTTTTCAAGTTGGCCTATGATATTTGCACCTGCATCTGCAAAAAAAATTAAATAATAATAATAATAATAATAATAAATAAATAAATAAAAACATAAATAAAATACTGGTTAAACTAGTTAAAAATTCTAGTTAAGGCAACAGAGTCCAGAGCACAACATACCAACAATATTTTCAACTGGTCTTTTCAACAGGGATTTATTTTTGATTATATTATACATTATTATATTATTTTTGTGATTACATTATATAAATAAAAAAATGACACAAGTTTATGCTTAAAAGAAAATTTGTGTTTTATTTTACAGTCCTGTTCCACATGTGCATACTGTGTAATTATTTATTAATTAATTACTGTGTAATTATTATTGCAGTGGGTACTAACCCTAATCCTAACCATAACCCATGTAGTTACCTTATATTATTAGTACTTTACACTGTAATAAATAAACAGTCAGGCATGAGATATGAACCTCAGCTGCACTTGACAAAATGACACACTATTAACTAACTTTCCATTGCACTAATTAAAAGTACCAGTTAATTATCCACATGCAATGAGTCACACTATCCTCTCCTCTCTGTCTAGTCTGTGTATGTAATGGATCTGATGGCTCTGTATGTCAGCCATATTAACTGCACTGAACAGCGGCTGTAGCCTTTAACCTCTTCATGGACACCCACGTCATTGTGACAGATTTATCAACAACCGAATTATCCGTGACCACAGCCAATCCTATTATTTTCTGTTATATTAATACAAGAAACACTCTGGCTGTTTGATACGCTTAGATCAGAGCAGAAGTGATGTCACATCAGGGTAAAAACATGTTTTGTACAACGTCAGGATAATTAGGATGTATATTTTTAGTGTAAATGATATGAAGTGTGTAGTGTTGTATTTGCTCAGGCCATACTGTATCCCCAAAATCAACACAACATTTTTAAATGATATATCGAGCGCTTTAAATATGGAGGGACAGGTGGGTCTCCGATTTCATCAAAAATATCTTTATTTGTGTTCCGAAGATGAACAAAGGTCTTATGGGTTTGGAACGACATGAGGGTGAGTAATTAATGACAGAATTTTCATTTATTTGGACATCACATATGCTAGTAAATGACTACAAAACATGGTAGTACTTTTTTTTCTTCTTCAAAAATTATGTGCATGATATTTAATTTATCATCTTGTGAAAATGAAAAGCACCTAGTGAAAATTTTTGTCCAAAACTTTCATTAGGCTTGACCTCCATCTGTCAGTCCTTTCATTATGTGAAATGGCACTGACATGTTTTTTCTGCTTGATTGATTCATATGCTGGCCCCTGCACATTTATATATCACATCTATTTCTGGCTCTATAACATCTTTTCATGAGAGCAACCACATTAGAACATCCAGGGGATGTTCTCCGTCAGAGAGAAGAGGAAAAATGAATAGAATACTTGCATGTGATTGACAGTTCAAACTTGTGGACAAAATGGAAGTAGCTGATGATGACAGAGATTTATTTATTTATTTATTTATTTTTGAGTTGGTCAGAATATAGCTGTAAATTGAAACAGGAGTCAAAAGACAAGACATTCTCTCAGTACTTTGCCACTTTTGTTTGATTTTATTTTTATAAATAAAGCATTATAAATACTTTAAACATGAATGTTTTCAGTCAGAATTGTTGCTGAAATCACTTTTATGCACATACTGTACAGTACATACAGTACACTGCAATACACCATCTGAATCAAATAAAAGTTGGATTTAAAAAAAAAAAAAGTCAGTGCAGTCATTTTGCATGGGACCTTCACACATACAGTATTACACTGCATTAGACAGAAACAGCCCAATAAAATGATTTCGTCATCATCATTTTAAAGTCACAATGAAAATTTAGCAATAACAAGATATACACAATACTTTTCATCCAGGGACTGATTTATTTTTCGACAGGAAAATTTTATTTTATTTTTTTCAGCTACAAGATGCTCATTGGCCATTGTTATAATTTAGTAATGCTTTCGTAATTTTAGCTATACAGAATATCTGGATTTTTTTAAATTATTATTTTTATATGGGAGGTGCTGCTCATATTAAATTCATTGTAGAAACAGCACAATATAAACAATATTTTCTCCAATTATGGGTCCTCCAAAATGTTCGTATATGTGGTTTTTCCAAATCCCTTAAAATATGACCCCTCAGAGCACATCTGCTACAGCTGAGCCCCTATCAGCAACAGGTCATTTTAATTTTCATATCAATATTTTGTACTAATTCATCTGCGTCATAATTTGGGTTTCGTGTAGCTCATTTGGAAACACATTGTGTTATACGATGATATGTGATCATCCGTTTGATCCCAGAGAACGCACATGCTTATATGCACTATAAATCGTGATTTTGCACTATTTCTGTAAGGTGTACGTTTAGGAGTGGGTTAGGTGTGGTCATTCGTGCGAATTACACCAAGTAAAACATGTAAGAATTACCATGAGATTGGTGTAAAAATTTTACACATTGCATTTAAATAAATACCCATTTTGATTGGTAATGATCATAGACATACTGTGTATAGACGCCATATTGGACCGCTCCAGGCACATAGACTCAGTTGGGTCTATGTGATGTCATTCACAATACTGTAGTTTCGCAATGAGCCATTGAGCCGTTCTGTGCAGGATTGTGGCGTCTTTCGAATATTCAGTGATTACTGTGGTGAATGATGTCATGTCAAGACCACCACAATATGACGGACGGCTTACGTATCATGGTCCATAGAAACAGTTGCTAATGAGGCATCTACGTATATATATA